>WNYA01001412.1:0-74025 GCA_019512145.1 Engystomops pustulosus
TGTGGGTGATGTCACACAGGGGAGAAGCCCTTCCCATGTGTATAATGTGGGTGATGTCACACAGGGGGGGAGAAGCCCTTCCCATGTGTATAATGTGGGTGATGTCACACAGGGCTGTATTAATTAATTCTTATTGTTCTAATTCTTATTTTTTAATAATTGAAGGTTTTTTTTCCTAATGTGAGCGTTGACATTTGATTGAATTCATCTCCCATATATAGATACATTTCTTCAGTTATTAAAAAATGTAACTGTATGAAGATGATTTTCATAAATGAAAATTAAATTTTATCCTTTACAAACGAGATATACATACCACAACTGCCGCAGAACCTCTTCATACACACCTCAGCTTCCACAGAACTTCTTCATGGGGGCAGTGTCTGGCATATATTACTGGTGGCTGGCTATATACTGGGGGCAGGCTGGCTATATACAGGGAGAAGGGGTCTGGCTATTTAATAACTGGGGGGTAGGCGACTGGCTAGCTATATACTGGGGGACAGGAAGCTGTCTGGCTATATACTGGGTGGCAGAGGGCTGGATGGCTATATACTGGGGGGCATGGGCTGGATGGCTATATACTGGGGGGCATGGGCTGGCTGGCTATATACTGGGGGGCATGAGCGGGCTGGCTATATACTGGGGTGCATAAGTTGCCTGTCTATATAGTGGGGGGCAAGAGATTAGCTGGCTAAATACAGGGGCTGGCTGGCTATATAATGGGTGGAGGCTCTGGCCCGCCACTCACATAGGGTTTGTTGCTGCTATGGGGCCCGCAGTATCAGGGGGTCTCGGCATCTGCAGTATTGGGTGTGTATGTGTGTTGTATGTATATATGGTGTGAATTTACTGTATGTTCATGCTGTATTTGTGTATATGTGTGTATATACTGTGTGAGTATACAAATATGTATATTTTTTAAGGGGAAAGTGGGCCCCATTCAGAAGGGCCCTGTCTCTCCTAGTTACACCCCTGCTATTAATTACTCACGCGTCTAGCCTGCATATAGAACTGCTCTGAGGGCCGGCTCTGGTAAGAGGAGGGGGCCTCCGGAATGTGATGCACGCTAGAGGCGCGCATAATTAGTGGTTGCGCAGAGCAGAGTGCATGAGTGCCGGAGCGTGGGAACGTAATCTGCATTTTTTAATAAGACATTTTCTGGAGAAACTAAATGCTTTTTTTTTGCCTAAGAGAGATCTGATCCAACATCAGTATCTGAACCCTAAACAGCGGGGATGTTTGGTTTAGATACTGCATTACTAAGTGATAGGTTCCCTTCAAATCACTAAATTCATACAAATCTTAAAAATGTATATACTGTACTAGTAGATTTGTGCAAAAGAGCAAATAATACTTTCGAAAACGCTATCACATGATGTAAAGGCCATACAAACCCATGTGGAAACCTGCAATGTATAGGCACAAGTAAGGGGGGGGGGGAGAGGACCCCACATGTATCATCACACACTGGTGACTTCCTCAGAGGTCAGTGAGAATTGCACTATAACCTGCGCCTGGAGCTATAACTAATGCACAGACTCTGGAGAGGGGAGGGGTGAGGAGCTCTTACCTCTCCTCCCTTGTCCTCTCGCACCGTAACCTGGACAAGGACACGTTCAGGTGCATTAGCCCTTATTCTATACGATGTTTAGCATAATATGTATATAACAATGCACATCCTCCATTCTGATACTGGATCAGTTTATCCAGAAAATGTCTTTATACAATATGCAGATTAGGTTCAGGTGCTCAGCTCAACTACTAATTATGCACACTCCTAGCGTGCATCACATTCCGGCTGTCCCCTCCCCTTTCCAGAGCAGTTCGGCTCCTGATAATGAACACCCACAGCCTTCATTTGAAACCACCCTCTCCCTCCATTTCCCAAGAGCTGGTGACGTCAAGGGGAAACGGAGGGGGTGGAGGGAATGTCATGCACGCTAGAGGCGTTAGTAGCAGGGGCGTAACTAGGAGAGACTGGGTTCCATAGCAGACTTCTAAATGGGGCCCACTTGCCCCTTAACAAAAATATTTGTATACTCATGGAGTATATACACACTATATACACAAATACAGCATAAAGATAATTACAGTAAATACACACCATATTTACATACAGCATATTCACTTATATACAGTCTATATGCAACACACATACACACCCAGTACTGCAGATGCTGGGGCCCCCTGACACTGCGGGCCCCATTGTAGCTGCTAAGGCTGCTGCCTCTGTAGTTACGCCCCTGGTGGACAGTATCACGTGTTGTCCGTGGGGATGAACACTGAGCTGAAGGCACTCGATTTTTATGAACCTGCATGAGATCCTATAGAGCAGGGGGGTCAAACTCCTTTTCACTCAGGAACACATCAGCCTTATTGTTGCCTTAAAAGGGCTGAATGGCCATCTCTCCCAGGGGCAGCCATCTCTCCCAGGGGTAGCCCAGGCAGCCATCTGTCGTGGGGGCAGCCATCCCTCCCAGGGGCAGCCATCTCTCGTGGGGGCAGCCATCTCTCGTGGGGGCAGCCATCCCTCCCAGGGGCAGCCATCTGTCACAGGGGTAGGCATCTCTGTCAGGGGCAAACCAGGTAGCCATCACTCGTGGGGGCAGCCATCTCTCACAGGGGTAGCCGGGTAGCCATCCCTCATGGGGGTATCCATTTTTTACAGGGGTAGCCTAGGTATACCATTTCTCACAGGGGTAGCCCAGGCAGCCATCTCTCCCAGGCGCAGCCATCTCTCCCAGGCGCAGCCAACTCTCCCAGGCGCAGCCATCTCTCCCAGGCGCAGCCATCTCTCCCAGGGGCAGCCTTCTCTCCCAGGGGCAGCCTTCTCTCCCAGGCGCAGACTTTCTTCTCCAAGGCGACAAGCCTTATCTCCCAAGGGGCAGCCATTCTTCCCAGGGGCAGCCTTACTCTCCCCAGGGGCCCAAGCCTTCTATCACAGGGGCAGCCTCTCTCCCGGCGCAGCCTTCTATCCAGGGAGCAGCATTCTCTCCCAGCGGGCGCCTTCTCTCCCAGGGGCAGCCTCTCTCCAGGGGCAGCATTCTATCCCAGGGGCGCCTTCTCTCCAAGGGGCAGCCTTCTCTCCAGGGGCAGGCTTCTCTCCCAGGGGCAGCCTTCTATCCCAGGGGCGTTCTCTCCACGGGGCAGCTTCTCTCCAGGGGGCAGCCCATGATCTCCCAGGGGCAGCCCACGGGTAGCCATTCTCTCCCAGGGCAGCCCGGGTAGCCATCTCTCCCAGGGGCAGCCCGGGTAGCATCTCTCCCAGGGGCAGCCCGGGATAGCCCTCTATACCAGGGGTAGCCCGTGGTGGTAGCCATCTCTCAGGGGTTACCGGGTAGCCATCTCCCCAGGGGTAGCCATTCTCACAGGGGCGCAGCCCGGGGGTAGCCATTCTCTTCCCAGGGGCAGACATCTCTCCCAAGGGGGAGCAGGCCGTCGCCATCTCTCCCAGGGGTAGCCCGGGTAGCCATCTCTCCCAGGGGTAGCCCGGGTAGCCATCTCTCCCAGGGGTTGTTTGGGTAGCCCGGGTACCATTCTATCCCAGGGGAGCCATCTCTACAGGGGCAGCACGGGTTGGTAGCCTCTCCCCAGGGGCAGAACGGAGGGGTAGCCATCTCTCCCAGGGGACAGCACGGTCTGGGTAGCCATCTCTCAAAGGCGTAGCCTAGGTATACCATTCTCACAGGGGTGCCAGGTAGCATCTCTCCAGGCGCAGCCAATTCTCCCAGGGGTAGCAAGGGTAGCCTATATCTCCAGGGGTAGCCCGGGTAGCCATACCTCTCCAAGGGGTAGCCCGGGGTAGCACATCTCTCCCAAGGGGTAGCACGGGTGGGTAGACATCTCTCAAGGGGTAGCAAGGGTAGACATACTTTCCCAGGGGTAGCCCGGGTAGCGATCTATCACAGGAGTAGCCCAGGTAGCCATCTCTCTCAGGGGTGAGCCCCAGGTAGCTTCTCTCACGGGTCAGCCCAGGTAGACTTCTCTCCACAGGGGTAGCCCCATGTAAGCCTCTATCACAGGGGTTTAGCCCATGTAGCCTCTCGCACAGGGGTAGCCCATGGAGCCTTCTATCACAGGGGTAGCCAGGTAGCCATCTATCACAGGGGTATGACCCAGGTAGCCAGCGATCACAGGGTAGCCCAGGTAGCCTTCTCTAACAGGGTCAGGCCCAGCGTAGCCTTCTTCTCACAGGGGTAGCCATGTAGCCTTCTATCACAGGTGTCAGCCCAGTAGACTTTCTCTCACAGGGTCCAGCCCAGGAGCCTTCTCGCACAGGGTCAGCCCAGGTTGCCTTCTCTTCACAGGGGTTAGCCCATGAGCCTTCTCTCACAGAGGTGCTGGTGAACGCGGCGAGTCGCTGGTACACACGGGGGTCAGCTCCATGTAGCCTTCTCTCACAGGGTCAAGCCAGGGAGCATTCTCGCACAGGGTCAGCCAGGTGGACCTTCTTCACAGGGGTAGCCCATGTGTAGCCTTCTCTCCAGGCGCAGCCATATCTCCCAGGGGCAGGCATTCTCTCCCAGGGGCAGCCAGGGAGGTAAGCCATCTTCTCACTAGGGGTAGCCCGGGTAGCCATCTCCACAGGGGTAGCCCGGGTAAAGAACCCCGGGTAGCATCTCTCACAGGGGAGCCCGGGTAGCCATCTTCTCACAGGGGAAGCCCGGGTAGCATCTATCACAGGGGAAAGCCGGTTAGCCATCTCTTCAGGCGTCAGACCAGGTAGCCTTCTCTCAACCGGGGTAGCCAATGTACATTCTCTCACAGGGGGTTAGCCCATGTAGCCGTCTCTCACAGGGGGGGTAGCCCAGGTAGCCATCTATCACAGGGGTAGCCCAGGTAGCCATCTATCACAGGGGTAGCCCAGGTAGCCTTCTCTCACAGGGTCAGCCCAGGTAGCCTTCTCTCACAGGGGTAGCCCATGTAGCCTTCTCTCACAGGGGTAGCCCATGTAGCCTTCTCTCACAGGGTCAGCCCAGGTAGCCTTCTCTCACAGGGTCAGCCCAGGTAGCCTTCTCTCACAGGGGTAGCCCATGTAGCCTTCTCTCACAGGGTAGCCCATGTACCTTCTCTCACCAGGGTAAGCCCAGGAGCCTTCCTCACAGGGTCAGCCCAGGTTGCCTTCTCTCACAGGGGTTAGCCCATAGCCTCTCTCCAGGGGAAGCTTATATCCCAGGGGTAGCCCATCGTACGCCTTCTCTACCAGGGGCAGCTTCTCTCCCAGGGGCCAGACCGGGTAGCAATCTCTCCCAGGGGGCGCAAGGTTAGCCATCTCTACCAGGGGCAGCCCGGTGCCATCTTCCCAGGGGAGCCCGGGTAGCCATCTCTCCCAGGGGCAGCCCGGGTAGCCATCTCTCCCAGGGGCAGCCCGGGTAGCCATCTCTCCCAGGGGCAGCCCGGGTAGCCTTCTCTCCCAGGGGCAGCCCGGGTAGCCTTCTCTCCCAGGGGCAGCCCGGGTAGCCTTCTCTCCCAGGGGCAGCCCGGGTAGCTTATCTCCCAGTGGTTTACCAGTGATAGCCATCTCTCACAGGGGTTAGGCCCGGATAGCCATATCTCACAGGGGTTAGCCCGGGTAGCCATCTCAACAGGGGTGGTTTTAGCACGGGTAGCCTCTCTAACAGGGGTAGCCAGGGTAGCCTTCTCTCAAAGGGCAGACCGGATAGCCATCCTCACAGGGGTAGCACGGATACGCACAATAGGCATTCTATTCACGGGTAGCGGGTGAGCATCTCTCACAGAGGGTTTTTTAGCCCCGTGGTAGCCATTCTCACAGGGGCAGCCCGGGTAGCATTCTCACAGGGTTAGCCAGGGTAGCCATCTCTCACAGGGGTAGAAAGGATTGCCATCTCTCACAGGGGGCCCGGTAGCAATCTCTAACAGGGGTAGCCCGGATAGCCACTATCACAGGGGTAGCCCGATAGAAATCTATCAAAGGGGTGGTAGCCCGGATAGCCATCTCTCACAGGGGGTAGCCCGGGTAGCCATCTCTCCAGGGGTAGCCCGGGTAGCAATATCTCACAGGGGTATACCCGGGGTAGCCATCTCTCACAGGGGTTAGCCCGGGTAGCCACTCTCAAAGTGGTAGCCCGGGTTACCATCTCTCACAGGGGTAGCCAGTGTAGCCAATCTTCACAGGGGGTAGCCCGGGTTGGTAGCAATCTATCACAGGCGGTAGCCCAGGTAGGGTAGCCTTTCTCTCACAGGGTCAGCCCATGTAGCCTCTCTCTCACAGGGTCAGCCCAGGTTGCCTCTTCCACAAGGTTTAGCCCAATGTAGCCTTCTCTCCCAGGCGCAGCCATCTCTGCCAGGGGGCAGCCTTCTCTCCCAGGGGCAGCCCGGGTTAGCCAATTCTCCCAGGGGCAGCCCGGGTAGCACATCTCTCTCAGGTGCAGCACGGGGTAGCCATCTATAAAGGGGCAGCCCAGGGTAGCCATCTATCAAGGGGCAAGCCCGGGTAGCCTCTCTCCAAGGCGCAGCCCGGGTAGCCTTCTCGCCCAGGGGCAGCCGGGTAGCCATCTCTCAGGGGGTTAGCCCGGATAGACAATCTCTCAAAGGGTAGCCCGGGAAGCCATCTCACAGGGGTAGCCAGGATGCCATCCTCAAAGGGGTAGCCCGGATAAGCCATCTCTCAACAGGGGTAGCCAGGATAGCCATCTCTCACGGGTAGAAACGGGTAGCCGGGGAGCCATCTCTCCAGGGTTTTTAGCCCGTGTAGACATCTCTCCCAGGGGAAGCCGGGGTAGCCATCTCTCCCAGGGGCAGCCCGGGTAGCCATCCTCCCAGGGGCAGCCAGGGCGTAGCCATCTCTCCAGGGCAGGACCGGGTAGCCATCCTCCAAGGGGCAGCCCGGGTAGCCATCGCTCCACGGGGGCAGGCCCGGGTAGGCCATCTCTCCACAGGGGCAGCCCGGGTAGCAATCTCTCCCAGGGCAGCCCGGGTAGGTAGCCATCTCTCCCAAGGGGCAGCACGGGTAGCAATCTCCCCAGCCCCTCTGGGGCAGCCCGGGTAGCCATCTCTCCCAGGGGCAGCCCGGGTAGCCATCTCTCCCAGGGGCAGCCCGGGTAGCCATCTCTCCAGGGGCAGCCCGGGTAGCCATCTCTCACAGGGGCAGCCCGGGTAGCCATCTCTAACAGGGGCAGCCCGGGTAGCCATCTTAACAACCAGTGACGTAATAGCAAGACACAGGTCGGCTGCGGGTGCATGGAGAGGGCTCACGTGTGTGCAACTCGGTGCAATTTTCTGGCAGAATGATTTGTTGCGCCCCCCCCCCTGAGCTTACCATCCTTTGCTGCATTTTAGATGAATAAACACACGTGGGGCAGGGATGAACGGCTTTATTTTAGTGTTTTCAGGAAAGTAAATTTTCTTTACAAAGCTATTCTGGATGATATACAGGTTTTAGTGGCGCCTTTACATTTTAATCTGTTTAATGGCTGTATATTTTACAGGTTGTGACTGTCTTCAAAATTTTGAAAAGCAGATTTTATTTTTTATTTTTTTTTCTGTTTTAGTGATGATTTATTCGTGTCAACATATAACTATGAGGCGTCTATGGACTCATCTTCATCTTTGCCCAATAACCTGACAAAGTTTCCAGAAATCCCTGGAGGGGGATGGACCTGCTGCTGAAGCTTGACTCCGCCTCTCATGTGACTGATCACATGACTATGACATCATCAAAGGTCCTCGAGTCTGCAGAATCCAGGAGACACGGATAAGTTGTAATATTATTGTCTCTCTGCTATGTTTCTACTTGTATAGAATTGTATGTTTCTCTATATATATAGGTATGTGTATTCTTATAAGCGCATGGATCTATCATATATTGTATATTTTTTAATATATACAATACAGGCAGTCCCCGGGTTACGTACAAAACAGGGTCCTTTGGTTTGTTCTGAAGTTGAATTTGTATGCAAGTCGAAACTGTATATTTTATAATTGTGGTTCCAAACAAAAATGTTTTGCCCCAGTGAAAATTTTCAAAGTTTTCGCTAAAATGGGACCAAAGATTATGAATAAAGCTTCATTACAGACACCTTACAGCTGATCATTGCAGCCTGGGAATATAGTAACATCCGGAGAGGTCACAGTGGGCAGAGGGGTCCGTCTGTGAGTCGTCTGTAAGTCGGGTGTCCTTAAGTAGGGGACCGCCTGTATACAGATGCGCATTATGGGAGAGATTTAGGACAAGTCTCATAAATCTTCATCTTTCATGCCTTAAACTTATTGATTATAATACATCGAATATTTAGGAGGGGCAGAACGGGAAAAAATGTTCTCGTGTTTTTTGTTTTTTTACAATGTCCCATCATACAGTGTTTTTTTTTTTTTGTTTTTTTTTGTGGTGGTTACCAAACAAGTGTATATTTATCTTACTTATATTACTTATTATAGGGGGTTTTTTTTCCCACTATTTCGTTACTATTTAAAAAAAATATTTTTTGTGCACATTGGGTCTCATTTACTAAGGGTCCGTCGGACGAATTTTCGTCGGGTTTCCCGACGATTTCCGTTTTGCGCCGAATTGTCCCGGGGATTTTGGCGTACAGGATCGGATTTTGGCGCATCGGCGCCGGCATGCACGTGACAGAAATAGGGGGCGGGCCATCGGACGACCCAACGGATTCGGACAATGCGCAAGATTTAACGTTTAGAATTGTGTCGCAAGAGACACACTTAAAAGCACCGGGAAGTAGAAGGTGAACTCCGGCGGACCTTGTGACACAATTTTAAATGTTAAATCCCCCGCGTTGTCTGAATCCGTAGGAACGTCTGTCGGCCACGTCGGTCTGTATGAATTCATATTTTCATCTATTTGTTCTCCTTTACCACTTTTTTGCACGTTTTTGTCTGACCAAACCTTAAAAAGCTTTAATAACTTGGGCATTTTTGCCAAATTTTCAGCCGTAACTTTTTTTTTTTTTTTTGCTGCTATGCCTTAAAAGAATTGGTGCATAATTAATATACCACATGTGTGTTTTAATTAGCTTTTTTTTTTTTTTTTTTTTTTTTTTTTTAAGAAGCTGTTATGGCATTGAAATTTGTCAGCCACCTAATACAACACCATAAAATTCAATTTCGAATGGTCCCTTCTTTCTGGACACCAACCAGGAGCCTGTGTTTTGTTGTGTTCACACTATTCAGTTGTAGTTGTAACTACTAGGACATACTCCTCCTGGCACATGCTATCAGGCGTGATATACTTGGCTGCCCTGGGGGCCTTTCTTAGATCTCCATAATGCCATTTGGCCCCCGGAAATTGCAATTTCAGCTAAAAAGGAAATTCTGGATGTAATGGTGATGTGTATATTGTAAGTTATGTGTAAGATGTATGTATATATCCTATGTGCAATACAGAGAGAGCTCTTCTGCCCTGTTGCTTCACCTCCTAGGAGAGATACAGTGAGGCCTACAGATTCCATTCCATGTGACAATTTTTTTATGTTTTTTTTTTTTTTTTTCAAGAAAATAAAATCTTACAATCATTAATTTTGTGTAGGACCCTCCACAAGATAATGGTCCTTTTCCTGACTGACCCGCTGTTCGTGGACAAGGACTGGAACGCAATGGCTGAAAGGATACTAACACTGACCCTAGAAATCATCTACCTGGTGACTGGAGAGGTAAACCGTTCTGGAAATCATTTCATTGTCAGGGCAGGATGGGAAGCGGATAGCAAGCCCTAGAACTACACTCAACAACCTGTCCCTGCCTACCTGACGGCTGCTCTAATTGATGGCCTCCAACCGGCTGACCTGCCCTACACAATGGGGGAGATTTACTTACCCGGCCACTGGAGATCCCCAAAAGCACATTGTCTGACTCCAATGCCTGTGCCGCGTTTCACCTTTTTTTTGTAAAATCTCGGACGACCCCTTCAACTAGAACATATAGGGACACATTTACTCACCCGTCCCTGTGTGATGTCCGACGAGAGTTCGGAGCTTCTGCGATTCACTAATATCGTGCATCTGATATCCTGCATGTGTCGCTTCCCCGATCAGGTCCCCGGAGTTCACCTTCTTCTTCCTGGTGCATTGTCCGTGTATAATGCGCTGTGCGGGGAGTCACTAAGATTGTGCGCCCGATATCCTGCATGTGTCGCATTGTGCGCCCGATATCCTGCATGTGTCGCATTGTGCGC
Source organism: Engystomops pustulosus (assembly GCA_019512145.1). NCBI lineage: Eukaryota > Metazoa > Chordata > Amphibia > Anura > Leptodactylidae > Engystomops > Engystomops pustulosus. The sequence continues at coordinate 10,151 of WNYA01001412.1, forward strand.
CCGATATCCTGCATGTGTCGCATTGTGCGCCCGATATCCTGCATGTGTCGCATTGTGCGCCCGATATCCTGCATGTGTCGCATTGTGCGCCCGATATCCTGCATGTGTCGCATTGTGCGCCCGATATCCTGCATGTGTCTCTTCCCCGCTCAGGTCCCCGGAGTTCACCTTCTTCTTCCTGGTGCATGTAAGTGCATTGTTTGTGTATAATGCGCTGTGTGGGGAGTCACTAAGATCCTGCACCCGATATCCTGCATGTGTCGCTTCCCCGCTCAGGTCCCCGGAGTTCACCCTCTTCTTCCTGGTGCATGTAAGTGCATTGTTTGTGTATAATGCGCTGTGCGGGGAGTCACTAAGATCCTGCACCCGATATCCTGCATGTGTCGCTTCCCCGCTCAGGTCCCTGGAGTTCACCTTCTTCTTCCTGGTGTATGTAAGTGCATTGTCCGTGTATAATGCGCTGTGCGGGGAATCCCTAAGATCGTGCCCCGATATTCTGCATGTGTCGCTTCCCCGCTCAGGTCCCTGGAGTTCACCTTCTTCTTCCTGATGCATGTAAGTGCATTGTCCGTGTATAATGCGCTGTGCGGGGAGTCACTAAGATTGTGCGCCTGAGATCCTACATGTATCGCTTCCCCGCTCAGGTCCCCGGAGTTCACCTTCTTCTTCCTGGTGCATGGGATGCAACACAATTTGAATATTAAATTCTGTGCTGAGTCTGAATCATCTGACTACTGCCCTCCGATTTCTGTCGCAGTAAAGCTGACGCCATGCGCCAAAATCCAGTCGCGTGCGACACAATCCCTTTCTAAATCCCTGTCACAGCAGCGCAATCCCCGAAAACCATGAACAGTCCGACGGCTGGCAGTGGTTAGCACCAGAAATTTTACAAAAATAACAAAATAAGGGAATGGGGTCCCCTTTTCCCTTAAAAATATACGTATTTGTACACATGTGTGGATTACAATCACACACATTTATATGTGTATATACATATAGCTTATACACACCATATGCACAGATACCGCATACAGTCATATATATATATATATATATATATATATATATATATATATACATGTACAACATAAATGCAATACATACACTAGCTTATACACACATACAGTATAAACACACTAGAAAAACACACATATATCATATACACATCAGCATATACACACCCAATACCCCAGATGCCAGGGCCCCCTGACACTGCGGGCCCCATAGTAGCTGCTACCACAGTAGATACACCCCTGGGAATGTGTCTGACCAGTAATCTGCCTGCCTCTCGGTCTCATACTACCAGCACGAGACATGACAGTCATATTACACTGCTGAACCGTGTTTTTTTTTCTATAAACAGGAATTCATAGTGGTAAAGAAAACTTCTGATAAATGCACGGCGTCCAGGAGCCAATCCCATTTAACAAAGTGTTGCAACTGGATGCCGAGCCCCATGAAGATGCCTCAAAAGGAATCAATTATTAGTAATGGAAACAAAGAGGAAATGATTCTGGAGATCACCAACAAGATCCTGGAGCTGCTGAGCGGAGAGGTGAGCGCTGCAGGGAATGCTGGGACATTATACAGTATTATACAAGGGGTGATGTGTCTGGGTGATGACTGTGTCATTGTGGGTGTCAGGTTCCTATAAGGTGTCAGGATGTCAGCGTCTATTTCTCCATGGAGGAGTGGGACTACATAGAAGAGCACAAGGACCAGTACCAGGACCTCATGATGGAGGACCACCAGACCCTCACATCACCAGGTACATGGAGATTTCCTTTAATTGTAGAAGATAGAGAGGTTTTTCAGGTACAATAATAATAATTCATTCAAGTCATTGTGTATGTTTGTTTGCTGCAGATGGACCAAGCAAGAAAAATTCGCCACAGAGATGTCCCGGTCCAATCTCTCATCAGGATTTTCTAGAGAAAGATCAGGTAGATGGAGCCAGGATCTCACTACATGCTGTATTTTAACTTTATATGAGCTTCCAGGACTAGAGATGAGCGGAGCTGAGGGTCTGGTTTACCCAGCTGCACGACCTGGACTTATTGCCGGCCATACAACCAATCCGGCAACTTGATGTCTGTGATTGGCCAGCTGGACACCAAAACCAGGGCTCATTTACCAGATTGGCTGTTGGGCCGGCAATATGTCCAGGTCGTGCAGTTGAACCTGAACGTTGGGTCTTCTCATCTGTATCCAGGAGCTTCTGTATATGTGTAAATATTCCTTGCATGGACGTTATATTAAGGAATAATCTGATTGGTTCAACTCAATGGAGGCAATTTATTGTTTCACCTCTTTAATCAGGGGGAAAAACCCACAAATACCAAGACAGAAGCAATTGTAGAAGATATGTTAGCGTCCGGTGATCAGCCTTGTAAGGAGGAGGAAGCTTCTGTAGATATTAAGGCAGGTAAGTAGCGACCGTTTATTATGACTTCCCGGGAAATGCGACTATGAGGGGTAAAAGGGGAAACCAGGTTTAACTTCTTAACCCCTTCTCTCCTCACCTGTTTTCCATATTAATGCCCAAGCCATTTTCCTCACCATGAAGCCAGATTACTGTTCATACCAGTGGCTTAACTAGGAGAAGCAGGGCCCCATAGCAGGCTTCTGCATGGGGCCCCCCTTCTCACTTAAGAAATATACATATTCATATACTCACACATGCAAAGTGACAATCTACAATTTATACACACAATGACATAATAAATCAATATATCTTATAAGAACCCGAGTCCCCTATTTTCACAAAAAACACTGGGAAAAACTCTGGACTCGAGTATAAGCCGAGGGTGGGGAAATGCATTGGCACAGACCCACCCAGTAATGTAACAGCCCAGCCTGCCCCCAGTAGTAATACAAGCCCAACGGCCTGCCCCCAGTGTAGACAGCGCCTGCCCCCAGAGGTATACAGCACAGCTGCAACCCAGTAGGTTACAGCACCGGCCGCCCCCACAGTAGGATACAAGACAGCCTTTGCCCCCCAGTGCGTATACAGCACAGCCCTCTGCCCCAGTAGAACAGCACAGCTGCCACCCAGTATAGTAGACAGCCACAGCCTGCCCCAGTGTATACAGCCACAGGCCTGCCCCCAGGTTCGTATTACAAGCACAGCCTGCCCCAGTAGTATTACGCACAAGCTTGCCCCCAGTAGTATTAACACGCACAGCCTGCCCCCCATGTGTAGATAAAAGCCAGCTGCCCCAGTAGGTATACAGCCCAAGCTGCCCCCAAGTAGTATACAGCCCAGCCTATGCCCCAGTAGTATGTAAAGCAAGGCCTGACCTAGTAGTATAACAGCAAGCCTGCCCACAGTAGGTATACAGCCCCAGCCGCCCCCCGTGTATACAGCCAGCCTGCACCCGTAGTTACAGCACCAGCCTGCCCCCAAGTAAAAGCACACTGCCCCCAGTAGTATACAGCACAGCCTGCCCCCAGTAGTATACAGCACAGCCTGCCCAGTAGTATACAGCCCAGACTGCCCCAGTGTAGATACAGCACAGATGCCACCAGTAGTATACAGCACAGCGCCCCCAGTAGTAGTATACAAGACCCACCAGCTGCCCCCAGTGTATACAGCACAAGCCTGCCCCCCAGTAGTAAAAGCCCAGCCTGCCCCAGTAGTCGTAGTATTACAGCACAGCCTGACCCCAAGTTAGTATTACAGCAACAGCCTGCCCCCCCCAGTAGTATACAGCACAGCTGCCCCCAGTAGTGTATAAAGCCACAGCCTGCACCAGTAGTTATACAGCAAAGCCTGCCCCAGTAGTATCAGCAAGGCCTCGACCCCAGTAGTATACAGCAGGCCTGCCCCAGTAGAGTAGTTATAACAGGCAACCAGCCTGCCTAAAGTAGTATACAGCACAGGCCTTGAACAACAGTTTAGCGTAGTATAAGCAAGGCTGCCCCCAGTAGTATACAGAAAGGGCCTGCCCCCAGTTAGTATTGACAGCAAGCTGCCCGCCCCAGTATAGTTATACAGCCCAGCCTTGCACCCCCGTATAGTATAAAGCCAACACGCACTGCCCTCAGTTAAGTTTATATTACAGCCAGCCTGCCCCCAGTTGTATAACACACAGCCTGCCCCCAGTAGTATACAGGCACAGCTCTGCACCCAGTAGTATACAGCACGTGGCCACCAGATTAGTATACAGAAACAGGGCTGCCCCCCGTAGTCTACAGCCACCGCCTGCCCATAGAGACAAGAACAGCTGCCCCAAGCAGTAGATCCAGCAACAGGCCTGCCACCAGTAGTATACGCACAGCCTGCACCAGTCGTAACAGGCAACAGCCTGCCCCCAGCTAGTACGTATACAGGCAAAGCCGCCCCAGTAGTATACAGCACAGGCCTGCCCCCAGTAGTTTACAGCAAGCCCTGCCCCCCGTAGAAACAGCACAGCCCTTGCCCCCAGTAGTATACAGAACAAGGCCTGCCCCCAGTAGTATGTACAGCACAGCATGCCCCCAGTATTAGTAGACAGCACAAGCCTGCCCCCCAGTTTAGATAAGGCACATGCCTGCCCCCCCTGTAGTAAAAGCCACAGCTGCCCCCACGAAGTATTACAGCACAGCTTGCCCCCCAGTAGTATAACAGGACACAGGCCTGCCCCCAGTAGTATGACAAGCAACAGGGCATGCCCCCGCAGACAGAATAAAAAAAATAAAAGTTATAGACTCACCGTGCAGCCACGAGCGCAGACGCTGCTGCCCCCGAGTCATCGCGGCTCTTCTCTTTGCTTCAGCTTTGCTGGGGCGCCGTCATGTTTCTTCTGCGGGCGGCGGCTAGTATACGCGCCGTTGCTGACGTCATACTAGGCGCCGCAAGCAGCGAAGAAGAAGCATGGGGCGCCCAGCACGCGGAGGAAGAAGAAAAAGCCGGGAAGCCAGAAAGAGGAGCAGCGATGGACAGTGGGGGAGAGCCGCTGCGCCTCGGGGGCACCGGAGGGTGAGTATATAAGTTTATATTTTTTTAGTCAATTTTTTATTCAGTATTGGACTCGTGTATAAGCCGATGGGGACGTTCTTCAGCAACATTTTTTGTGCTGAAAGAGAAAAAAACTCGGATCTACCACGAGTTTGAGTATAATACGGGGAATTGTAGGATGTACCAGTCAGTATAAATATGTATTATAAACGGTTGGCAACACATCCTCCACTCTTTAGTATGTCAGGTAGGATTGACGGGGCCCCCTGACACGGTGGCCCCATAGGCGGCTGCTATGGCTGCTACCACTGTAGTTACACCCCTGGTTCATACGCACAACAATCCATGTGCTCTGTATAACGTGTGCCTTTCCTTTAGATCAGTCTTTGACGAAGAACTTGCCTGAAGGTTGTCCCAACACTTCTGATTCCAGGGATTCTTTGGAAGAAAATAATAACCTGTGGGAGAATCAGGTAGAGATCTATCGCTCAGGTCCTGTAGTTACCACTTTATTATTAAAGCTGAATGAATACGTCTCCTATTCTGTTATCATGGATGTGAAAGGGTTTATCATGATATTTGTCACAGGATTGCTGGGATGTGACCTCTGAGAGGCACGAAGATCACTACAGCAGCATCTGTATAGAAGCAACTGGGATCTTTGAGAGCAGCATTAGGCCGTGTGTCTCTCTGTCCTGTGGGGGTTCTGGTGGATGCATGTTCAGGCGGGGGGAGGGGTGGGCGGTTGTCAACTGTGCCGTAGGATGAATGTTCATCAAGTGATTTAGCAGTCCATCTTATTACTTTAGTGCTGTCTGCAGACTCTACGTGGATCTTTGTTTACATGTTGTTGTGTATATCAGTACATACAGTATACGTGCAGAGACATGTCTAATAGAAGAGATTTACTGAAAAGTGGCCAAACCCTTTAATTACTTACGGCTCTTTTTACACTATCTTTCCTGCATATTAATTGTACTTGAAATATACCTATGGGCTTGGATCTGATGAAATTCTTTTGCATTAGATTGAGAGTTGGGATTTCTGTTTTTGTCTTGCACAAGTAGAACCCATGCTTTCATTATCTGATATTTGTCCTGGTAGAATCCTTTTAACCTCCTCCAGTATATGCTCTGAATTTCAAGTTATTTGCTTCAACTTTTGCAACAGGTTAAAGATCTAACAACCATCAAAGTTGATGTTATCGGAGAAGAAGAAGAGACATATGTTTGGGGTCATCGATCGTATAAGGAGGAAGAAATTCCTCTTGATATTTGCTTAGGTAAGTAGTAACCACTAGACACAGAATATTCAGATATTGTACATTACAGAACAGATAACAGGTACAGGTATATAACAGATTTACATGACCATTCAGGATCTAAATTGTAAAAAAGAAAGGGAGCGGGAGTCCCATTCATATAATATGAAATTTGTGGACATTGACTGCTGCCAGGTATAGAGACTACTTATTTTCTTAAAGGGATCAACTACTAGTCCCCTCTGGTAGTGTGCTTGGCCCAATGGCACATGCGCCTATTACCTCGCTGTCTGTAGTCTTGTCTTCCCCCACAATTCCTCTATTATTAGCTTTACGCCCCATTGAAACTGATTGGGTAACAAGCCAAATGTGTATGAATGTAAAACACATGTGGCAATTCGGCAGTCCCTCCCATGATCCGTGATGCCTGTCCTGACTTTCTGCTGCGTCCCCAACTGTGATCTCGTGCTGCCTGGTCCTGATTCTGCCTGCGCCCAACTCTGAACCTGTGCCGCCCGTGTCCTGCCTTCTGCTGCGTCCACAAACTTGATTTGTGCTGCTGTCCTGACCTTTCTGCGCGTCCCCAACTCTGATTTCGTTGTGCCTGTCCTGACCCTTGCTTGCGGAGTCCCCAAACTCTGATCCGTGTTGCTTGCCTGCTTACTTGAAATGAGCTTCCGCTACGTCCACAAACTCTGATCTCTGCGGCAGTTCTGACCTGAGCTTTCGTTACGATACCCAACTCTGATCCGTGCTGCCATGTCTGACTTTCTGCTGCGTTCCCCAACTCTGATCCTGTTTGCCCCCTTTGTTCTGACCTTCTGCTGGCGTCCCAACTATGATTTCGTGCTTTGCCTGTCCGACTTCTGCTGCGTCCCAACTCGATTTGTGCTGCCTGTCCTGACATGTCTGGCGTTCCCCGACCTCTGATTCACGTGCTGCCTCGTTCTGGACCTGGGCTTCCGCTACGTTCCCCCAATATGATTCTGTGTGCCTGTCAGACTGAGCTTCCGCTACGTCCCCAACTCTGACCTGTGCTGCATGTCGGACCCTGAGCTTCCGTTACGTTCCCAACTCTGATCCCGTGCTGCCGTCCTGGGGACTTTTGCTGCGTACCAACTTTTGATCGCGTGGCTGCAGTCCTGACTTTCTGCTGCGTCCCCAAAAAAACTCTGATCCGGTGCCGGCTGTACTGGACCCTTTCTTGCGCGTACCCCAAACTATGATTTCTTGCTGCTTTGCTGTCCGAACCCTTTCTGCTAGTCCCCAAACTTGATTCGTTTGCTGGCCTGTCTGGACCTTCTGCTCGGTCCCCGACAATCGGATCAGGTGGCTGCCTGTCCTGACCTGAGCTTCCGCTACGTCCCCAACTCTGATCCCGTGCTGCCTGTCCTGACATTCTGCTGCATCCCCAACTCTGATCCCGCGCTGCCTGTCCTGACTTTCTGCTGCGTCCCCAACTCTGATCCCGCGCTGCCTGTCCTGACTTTCTGCTGCGTCCCCAACACTGATCCCGTGCTGCCTGTCCTGACATTCTGCTGCGTCCCCAACTCTGATCCCGCGCTGCCTGTCCTGACTTTCTGCTGCGTCCCCAACTCTGATCCCGTGCTGCCTGTCCTGACTTTCTGCTGCATCTCCAACTCTGATCCCGCGCTGCCTGTCCTGACCTCCTGCCTGTCCCAACTCTGATCCCGTGCCGCCTGTCCTGACCTCCTGCCTGTCCCAACTCTGATCCCGTGCCGCCTGTCCTGACCTCCCGCGCTGCCTGTCCCGACACACCGCAGCAAGTCCAACCCGCTTTTAGGCGGGCTCTGATGAAACCAGGTACCACTTAGACTCCAGGATGTCGGCTTACGTCATGGTCTGTGGTGATCCAGTGGATCCGCCACCCCTGAATCCAGACAGAGCTCAGCTTTCATTTTCCCACAAGCTGAACTCTGATTGGTTTCCATGGTCAGCTAGAACAGTTCTACATCAGACACTTCTGATAAATTTCCTCCAAGATGTCTAAATACATAAAGAAAATAATTGTACTGTTATTAATGTAACAATTCTCTTTCCCAGTAGATGACTACATTTGGGAGAGTCGCCCCACTGTTTCTTCAGATCATGAAGGGGCAGAGAACCTTGACACACAAGATGGGGAACATGTCATTACTCCGACTATGTCTTTAGATCTTTACAGCAAAGGTTTACATAATGCACCATATCATCTAGAAGGTCCTCCCCATGACTTATTTAAGATTTCAAAGCAAAGGAAAGACCTTAAAGAAGGTAAAATATTCCCATGTTCCGAATGCGGGAAACATTTCAAAAAGAACTCTAATCTCTCGATGCACAAGAGAATTCACAGCGACGAGAAGCCATTTTCCTGTTCAGATTGTGGGAAATGTTTCATCCAGAAATCCGATCTTGTGACCCATCAGAGAATCCACACCGGGGAGAAGCCGTTTTCTTGTTTGGAGTGTGCCAAATGTTTTACCCAGAAATCGGCTCTTCTTGAACACCAGAGAATTCACACGGGCGAAAAACCACATTCGTGCTCGGAATGTGGGAAACGTTTTACCCAAAAATCAGTTCTCGTTAAACACCAACGAACTCACACGGGAGAGAAGCCATTTTTGTGTTTTATTTGCGGGAAAAGCTTCACCCAGAAGTCAATCCTTGATCAACATCAGAGAACTCACACAGGGGAGAAGCCCTTCTCATGTCCCGTGTGCGGGAAATGTTTTACCAGCAAGTCAGGACTTGTTACCCACGAGAGAACCCACACGGGAGAGAAGCCATTTGCATGTTCTGAGTGTGGGAAATGTTTTAAAAAGAAATCTAATCTGAATAAACACGAGAGAATTCACAGGGAGGAGAAGCCATTTTCATGTTCACATTGTGGGAAATGTTTCACCGAGAAATCACAACTTAATAAACACCTAAGGATCCACACGGGGGAGAAGCCATTTTCATGTTCGGAATGTGGGAAGTGCTTCACCCAGAGGTCACATCTTATGACACATTATAGGGTTCATACTGGCAATCATTCGCAAAATGCTGATTTTGCAGAAATCCTTTTAGAATGACATAATAATAATAATAAAGGTGTTTCTATTACCGGTAGTTCCCTGGATTCTGTCCTCAGTTAATGAATGTTTATGAATACAGGCGGTCCCCTACTTAAGGACACCTGACTTGCAGACAACCCATAGTTACAGACGGACCCCTCTGCCCCCTGTGACCTCTGGTGACCTCTCTGGATGTTACTATAGTCCCAGGCTGCAATGATCAGCTGTAAGGTGTCTGTAATGAAGCTTTATGGATAATCCTTGGTCCCATTACAGCAAAAAATGTTTAAACTCCAATTGTCACTGCAGCAAAAAATGTTTTTGTCTGGATCTATAATTATAAAATATACAGTTTCGACTTACATACAAATTCAACTTAAGAACAAACCTCCGGACCCTATGTTGTATGTAACCTGGGGACTGACTGTATTCCTAGCCAATCCTCTGAATAGGAAACCAAGTTCACACATGTGTTAGGTACAAGATCTCCCCTGTTCATAGCGGGAAGAATAGTACAGCAGTCTGTATTTTTGTTCCCCGTGATTAAAGGGGTTTTCCCACAAATCGAAGTTAAGCCCTATCCACAGGATAGGGCCTAACTTGCTGATTGGTGAGGGTCTCAATGATGTGAGACCACCACAGATCATGAAAACGAGGGGTCCGATGGGGTCCCATGTACCTCCGTTGGACCCCTCGTCGCTCCGTCAGAGTAATGGAGCAGGCGGCCGCCCATGACCGTTCTGCTCCATTCATCTCTATGGAGGTGACGGAGGTCGGTGAGCGAGGGAAGACCCCTTTAATACCAAATGTGTAATGAAAAGTTAATTTACATCTTCGGTTACGCTCTCGTTACACGGAGATTGTATCAGTAATCCCAGACACAAGTATGACCTGGCTCTAATATATACAGGGAGCTCTGTCTACTATGCTGGGTTATGATATGTGCTCGCAGGCGTGGAACGTTATTTTTCTGAAGCCCTTTCTCAGTTAGACCTCTTGCCCATGAGTGTTTGCAGTCAGTAAAAACCGCTCTGTGCGCTGAAAGGCTCTGGAATGAACTCAGGAGGGGGGGGGGGGCTCATTTACTTACCTGGTCCAGTCGCGATCCAGCTGCGCGTTCTCCGACGAGGATTCAGGTTTTGCTGGGATTCACTAAGGTCGTGCACCCGATATCCAGTAGGTTTCGCTGCTGTGCCCAGTTCCGCCGGAGTTCACCTGCTTCTTTCCGGTGCATGTGAGTGCTTGATCTTGCGACACATTTCGTTCTTTAAATTCTGCGGTTTTTCCAAATCGGGGGCGTGTCCGATGGCCACGCCCCCCAATTTCTGTCGCGTGACCGATGCGCCACAACCCGCTCGCTTGCACCAAAATCCCAGCAGAATATGGCTCAAAACGGAAAAATTCAGGGAAACCCGACAGAGATGTGGCCGCGGACCCTTAGTAAATGAGCCCCAGGATGTCATTTAGTCCAGTGATCAAAGAGATTATCTTTGTTACCTACATGCAGCAGTTTCTCAATTTAGCCCAGTCCTAAAGTAGCTCCTTCCCCTCCCTGTACGGAGACCTGTGAATCCGTCCTGTAAACAAATCTACAAAAACTACAGAAAGACAGGTGGGAAGGGGCTGCTGCTCCCTGCTCACAGATGGGGGAAGTCATGTGACCTGTGTGTATGTAGCAGAGCTGAGCACTTATACACAATATAATGAGGTACAAGATCTCCCCTGTTCTCTATCAGCCCCTCCATCCCAGCTTGTGATTCTACAGAACTTTCTCTGTCTTTCTCTTCACCTCATGCTGCCCCCCTTCCACTACCTTGTACTCAGCACTTTGTGCACTGTGCAGAGAAGCTATTAAAGGGGTTGTCCTTTGAAAAATACATATGTGGCCTTTGGGGGGCTGCTTAAAAAAATTAAGCAGTACTTACCTCCACGGTCCCTCCTGGTGTCCCTTGCTCGTCTTACCTCCACGTCTCTGGTCAGTGCCCCTGTTTATCCACAGTGCAGCTTCTTCTCCTGTAAACAACTTCCGCCCAGCCGACAACACTCCCAGCACAGTTTCAGATGCTGAGATGCAAATAAAAACATTTGCATTACAATATAATTGTGTGTTATAACTTACCTGGCTTTGTGACAGAATCCCCTGGTGAGTCCCAGTATGTTTCGGTTTGGATGCATTAACAAAAAACACTTGACTTGTCTGTGCTGCTCAGTCACTCCTCAGCTCTCAGCCCCCACCTTTCTGCTGGTGTACAGCTCCTCCCTCCTGCACCTTCACAGGGACAGAGTTCACAGCCTGGTGAGCTGACATCACTGGGGGAGGGACGAGTGCTTGTCTGGTTGGTTTGGTGACCTGTCGTGGCCACTTTATTTGATGTCACGACCATAGCCACAGTGAGACTCCTGTGAGGTTTAAGGGGGTTGGAGGAATGAGTCAGACGCTTTTTTCGTTAGATAGCTTCTGACATCCCAGGCTGGTCAAGGAGAATGTCCGCTCTCCCCTTTACATGGTCACATGATACTATTTACATCCTGCAATGCTTACACACTGAGACTACAAATTCCATAAAGCTTTACTTCCATTGTGGGGAAAATATTGGAAGGATTAGTAAAAGACTATATACTGGAGTATGTGACATCACATGGTGTAATAAGTGACAGCCAGCCAGAAAGCCCCTAGTAGTATACAGCCAGCCTGCCTCCTGTAGCATATAGCCTGCCAGCCCCATGTGGTATACAGCCAGCCTGCCTCCTGTAGCATATAGCCTGCCAGCCCCCAGTAGCATACAGCCAGCCTGCCTCCTGTAGCATACAGCCAGCCTGTCCCCTGTAGTATACAGCCAGCCTGCCCCCTGTAGTATATAGCCACCGAGCCCCCTGTAGTATACAGCCAGCCCCCTGTAGTATACAGCCAGCACAGCCTCCAGTACTATATAGCCTGCCAGTCCCTGTAGTTATACAGGCATGCCCCAGCCCTGCTCCCTGTAGTACAGGCCTGTCAGCCCACTGAGTATATAGCCGCCGCCCACGCCTGCACCATTGTAGTATACCAAGCCTGGTCAAGCCCCTTGTACTATTACTTAGACTGCCAGCCCGTCGGTATATAGCTGCCAGAACACTTAAGTTAGAAGACACCACCAGGCCTCTGTAGTATATAGCCCAGCACAGCCTGCCCCCCTGAGTTACTACAGCCTTGTTGCAGGCCCCTGGAGTATATAGCCCGCCAGACCCAGCCTGCACCTGTCGTATTTAAAGCCTGTAGGCCTGTACTATAGACTGCCAAAGCCCATGTCGTATAATAGCCTGACAGAACCCCCCATGTAGATATATAGCCACAGCCTCCTTGTATAGATAGCCTATCCGATTCCCCCTGTAGTATAAGGCCTGTCCGCCACCCCGTAGTATTAGCCGCCAGCCCAGGCCTCCCCTGTAGTATAACAGCCTGTCAATCCCCTGTACTATATAGACTGCAGCCCCCTGTGTATATAGCCAGGCCTGCCAGCCCCCTTGTATAGCCCAACAGTCGTTTTACAGCCTGCCAGACCCTCCTGTAGTATAGAGAGCCCCTGTTGAAGCGCACCCCTGCTGTATTCAACAGCCTTCCGCTTACTAAACCGCTAGCCCCTGTAGTATTAGCAGCCCAGCCCCCTTGAGTAAGATCACTGATACCGGAGCCCTGCCAGCACCCTGTAGTATATAGCCTCGCATGCCCCTGTCGTATAAGCCTAGCCAGCCCACTGTACTAGTATAGCCCGCCAGCCCGCCTGTAGTATATACGCAGCCTACTGCCACACCTGTATTAGTATTCAAACCTGCCAGCCCCGTAGCTCTACGCCCCTGTAGTATAGCCTGCCAGCCCCCTGTAGTATATAGCCCACCAGCCTCCTGTAGTATACAGCCTGCCAGCCCCCTGTAGTATATAGCCCGCCAGCCCCCTGTAGTATATAGCCAGCCCAGCCTGCCCCCTGTAGTATAGAGCCTGCCAGCCCCTGTAGTATATAGCCCACCAGCCTCCTGTAGTATATAGCCTGCCAGCACTTACAAAAAATAAAAACTTCTTGGTCTTCTTCTGTAACAGTCGGCAGAGATGCGACCGGCAGAATACACAGGTCACGTTATGCCACTCTAGAGAAGACCAAAGACAAAAGAGGAGCCGCACTGAGCATCGGGGCCGCCGGAAGGTGAGTATGTAGTTTTTGGTTTTTTTTGACTTGTGTGTAAGCCGAGGTGAGGTTTTTCAGCACATTTTTTATACGGTATATTATTTCAGAATTCATATTTGGCGGAAAGTCTTAAACTACAACATTTATAACAGGATGGATGTTTTTTAGAAATGTCAAGGGCAGCACCGAGGTTTATTAGAGCTTCTGCCTTCTTCCTCACTGCATAAGCATGCCTGAAGCGCGATAGAGGGCAGGAACTGCAGCTACCTGGGATAACGTCACTACTCTATCTGACACAAGCATCCATCTGATCATTTATTTGAAAAAAACCCAGCAAGTTAAAGGGAAACTATAACCACATTTTTCACAATACAGCTGGTGATGGGTTCCCATCTTTCAGCTAAAAATTATTTCCCTCACATCCCCAGAAAATCAACTTATTGTATACTATTTCAAAGTCAAAAGTTCCAGTACCAACAAGATTTAAAATATCAGTTGGATGACTAGAACTTAGCATGTGTTTTAGGATTATATTCACAGGAGGTGTGCCGCCGTACCATAAAGTCGGCGCTCGGGAGCGGTGCTCGGCAACGGCCCTTCTCCATAGAGAAATGTGGCACATGGCGTCGTATTTGGGGAAAGATAGGACATTTCCCCGGCTACAGAATGGTACGGTGCAGTATCTGTGGCACCGTAACGCTCCGTGCGCATGACAAATTGCGATTATACTTTCCCATGGTTCTCTCATTGAGGGAAGGGGAATCATAGAGCCCTAGTGCTGCAAGCTTACAGGCGTTACAATGTGCAGAGAAGAACTACCCCCCTCACACTTGTGCTGAAACATCCTCTTCTGCAGTGAGATTACATCAAGCAGAGGGAGGGGAAATTCTAGGAGCAGGAGAGAGGGGGGGGGGGCAGTGTAATAGCCAGTGAAGCCTGCAAAACAAAGGGGCTCTGGTACTTCAGAATTTATTTTAGTTTTGCTGTGGAAACTCTTGGAAATTCTGTCCCATTCATAAACGTAATCGATTTTAGAAGAAAGATGCAGATTCCATGGACGCGTCGATGGGTAAATTACACCCCAAATAATAGTTTATTTGTAAATAAATAAATTACAGAATTAATATAAAACATACAAAAAACACAGAAAAATCAGTCATGAGTCTGTGTGTGAAACTAATGGACTGTAATGGACTGTTTAGGCTCCACATTGCAGAAAATCTGCATGAAAAAATCCACATGCAGTTGCACACAGTTTTTATTGTCTCTCTAGTATTGTTGTTTTTTTTTTTCTTTATGCGGCCTTTTCTCCCCTTTTTTCCTCCCATTCCTTTAGGCCGTTGCACACATTGCTGATTTAGTGTCATTTTTGGTGGGGAAAATCTGTAGCTTAATTAAAAGTAAATGTGATTTGGGAAAAGTAATTGAGACAATGGGGCAGATTTCTAAGGCCCTTGCGCCATTTTTTTTTTTGTCGGACTTTGCGGGTTCTTTTTGGTATAAAACTGCTTGCAAAGGTATATAAGAAGTGTCCGCAACACAATTATGTTGTACGGCGGACCCTTCTGTGGCGAGCTGCACTAGTCATCTGGGCGCAGCTTAGGGGCGCTTGGCGCTCGCCGGACCGTGCGCTGTGAGTCTGTCGCACGTCTCATGTTAAAGGTTGCGCTACAAAATAGTTGGTGAACTCTGTGGGACTGTAAGGGGGAATCGACAGATCCACGTTTTCATGAATCTGGCGACGCTGCATATACACAGGCAAAACCACTATTGGTGCAGTTTGCACCACTCTAGTAAATGGGAATTTGTAGAAAACGCAGCGATCTGTTTCTCCTGCTGTTTGTGCAAGTAATTGCACACGTTTCAAAAGGTAGCCCACAAACAAAGCGTTTTTTAGAAAAAGTGCAGTGAAAAAGCACCTCAAAAACGCAGACAGAGAGAACGCCAAGTTAAGACACTTTAACCTAAAACCATTGAAAAAGGCAAATGCAATATGACACTTTTTTCAAGGATGCAAAACACAATGAAAAAAATTCAACAAAAACGCCACGCGTGTCACCGGCCTTGGCTAAGGGCAATTCGTATGAAAACACTGTTGCAATTTGATGCGATTTTCACATTATACTACTGTATTACGCTATTGTAAGCGCACGAATCCGCAGCCTTAGGCTACATTAGACGATGTATCCCGCCGTACCGTAGTACAGGTGGGCAACATCGCGCGCGGCGGAGAGGAGCCAGAGGATAGCGCAGCAGCGCACGGGTGCCGTATCACATAGAAAGATAAGACATTGTCCTATCTTTCTACAGGGAAGAGCGGTACGGTGCCGCACATGTACGGTGCGTGGAGCCATATAAGGTATGGGGGGGTATATATAGGCCGTATATATACCTTGGCTGTATTACGTCCCCATACGTGTGTGTGATGTAGCCTTAGGGAAACTATTTCCAGCTCGCAGGACTCGCTTTGAATCGCCAGAGGGTTTGGATACAAATGAAGTTGCTGATGGTGTATGAGATGAGAATTCTGAGTGAACAACATGGCCACATTCAGTGCAGGGGAAGGGCTTTCGCCGTGTGAGTTCTCCGGTGTTTTGTGAGAGTCTCTTTCCGTGTGAAAACTTCCCACATCATACATGAGAAGGTTCTTCCCCCGTGTGAATTCTCCGGTGTATTACTAGATTGAGATGCTTAAAGTACTTTCCGATCGGAGCACGAGACGAGTATCTGATCGTTGTGAACCTCCTGATGCACATCGAGGCTCGACTTCATAGTGAAACAATTTCCGCCACAACCAGACATGCAAAGGGCTTTTCCTCTGTGTGGGACTCTTCAGGTGCTGGACAAGTTTAGCTCTTTGGACGAAACCTTTTCCACATTCGGAACATGAGTACGGATGTTCGCCAGTGTGTACTTTTGTGATTATCCAGATTTGATTTATTTCGGAAATTATTCCCGCAATGGAGCAGAAAAACGGGCAGCTCGCGGTGTGTATTCTCTGGTGTTTGAGGAGGCGGTTTTTTGAGTAAAACTCTTCCCGCATTCGAACACAGGGAAACGGCTGCTCGCCCGTGTGGATTCTCTGGTGGACTGACCAGATTGGATTTTTTGGTAAAAGCATTTGCCACATTCCAAACAAGGAACGGCTTCCCCTGGGTGGACAATCTGATGGGCATCGAGATTCGATTTGATTGTGAAACGTTTCCACACACGGGACAAGGGATGGCTTCTCCCCTGTGTTGAGTTCTCTGGTGTAAAATTAGTTTTCGCTTTTTGTGGGAAACATTTTCCACAATCGAGACAGAAAACGGCTTTCCTGTGAATTAATTGATGTCGGAGAAGGGGGGATTTCTGCTTAAAATTTTCCCGCACTCGGAGCAAGGATATATTTTGTCATTGTGAAGGTGATGTTGTATAATATCCAGTTCTCCAGATCAGAGGATCCGATGGTTGTCGGATTGAAGGAGTGTCCCATGGAGGAATAGTGTTTGAAGTCGTCTCTTCAGTGTCCTGATATAGATTTGAGGGTTGCTCAGAAGTCTCGTCATTTTCACACTTGAGAAAATATAAAATTACTTTAAATATAGAAAAATAGCAGGAAAACGGTGGCACCACAGACTATATTCATTCTTATATTTTCTACTCTATTTTTAAAGATTCTGTTGTGCATACGTCCCCCATACATCGCAATGGCCTCACTGCGCCGTAGGAGGGGTACGGACACGTGCGGCACCGTATCATTCTAGAGCCCATAGAAAGATATCTTTCTACGGAAAAGCGGCCATACGCTGTATTCCTATGGAGAGGGGCGGGGGGTGAGCGCGTTCCACTTGCGAGTGATGCAATGAACTGCATCACACTCGCAACGCATGCTGCCTGGATCTCCCCGGCCCGAAATGCAAACCGAAAAAGGACTGACATGCTGAGTTCAGTTCTGGTTTGCAGCGTTCGGCAGCACGCCGTTGCGATTGTGATGCGAGTACATGCACACCATCGCGAGTCGGATGGGGCCTAGAGATTTATATTCACCTGCAAAAGCTTCGGAGCTTGATGTAGCGGGGAGTTATCTCTCAGGGACTAAACCCTGGTGCCATCTGATAACATCTACTAATAGCGGGCTGGTGATGATCCCAACTGTGCCACATACACATCCATCGGGCCGCCAGGCAACCACTATGGGAGGTCCACACGGCGTAGTTTGCATCAAAAACTGTGAAATGTTTGCAGGTTTTTCAAAATGACGCAGGTAAAGGGCGTGGAACGCCCTGTGCCCCCCCCACTCCCAGCGTTGCGTCCTCTGCGGCCCCTCCCACACAACATGTGAGTAGTCGCTAGAATAATCACGCACTGCAAGAATTTGGAATACTTCAATTTTCATGGCCGCAAAACTATCGTAGAAAATGCAGTGATACAATTCCCCCGTGTGTCTGAGCGTGTGTAGGCACTGTGAGGACAATGGGGCTCATTTTACTAAGGGTCGCAGAGCGCATTTTTGTCGGGTTTCCGTTTGGCACCGTATTTAACAGGGGATTGTTGCGCATCGGCGCCGGCTTGCACGCGACAGAAATCTGGGCGTGGCCGTCGGACAACCCAACGGATTTGGATAACGAGCAAGATAACATTTAGAATGTGTCGCAAAGACATGACACTTACATGCACCAGGAGAAGAAAGTGGGGGTTGGGTTGGGGGGTGGGGTGGTGGGGGAGGGGGGTTGGGGGGTGGGTCGGGGGGGGGCGGGGGGGGGGGGGGGTGGGTGGGGGGGGGGGGGTGGGGGGGGGGGGGGAGGGGGGGGGGGGGGGGTGGGGGGGGTGGGGGGGGGGTGGGTGGGCCGGCGGGGTGGGGGCGCCGGGTGGGGGGGGTCGGTGGGGGGGGGGGGGTGGGGGGGGGGGGGGGGGGGGGGTGGGGGGGGGGGTGGGTGGGGGGGGGGGGGGGGGGCGGGGGTGGGGGGGGGGGGGGGGGGGGGGGGGGGGCGGGGGAAGGTGAACTCCGGGGGACCTGAGCAGGGGACGCGACACATTTGGCAATTATCGGGTCTGTACGGCTCTCATGAATTCGGCGGACTTCATTCCTCGTGGTACAGTCCAAATCGGGATAGCGGACGGACGACCAGGTGTCAGTAAATTTGCCCAATTGGGAGCCTTAACTATCACAACATTACTTCACTTCAGTCCTGGCGGTTGGATTCCGAGGGGCTTCCACTTGCCCTTGCCTTCACCACAGCCAGCTCTCCCCTGGGTATCTTCTCGCATCAACCCAGCGGAGATCTTCGATTGTTCAGACGCTAATAAACTAGAATCTAATATACCCATAGCCCTCTAAAAGAGCGGACACATAAAAAAGAGAGAAAGAGGGACATCAGCCGGGTAAATCCGCAACGCATGGAGGCGAGGAGAGTATCAAATGTGTACATGTTGCATCCTATCTGCCAGATTTGTCTCGGAAGCCCTTCAGTTAAAATCGTTTGGTGGAACTTGCCAGTCGGTCTCGGGCGGCGGCCACGCGTTAGAAACCACGTTTGAATGGCAAAGTTTTTTATTGGGTGCCATAATCATTTAAGCGTAGTCGTCTAAAAAACGCTTCTACATTCCGGTTTTCGCCGTTTTGTGTTTCGTTTCCGGCCCAATTTATCCGCATTAAAGGAACAACACTACCACTTGTAGTGGCAGGGTTTTCCGATGGCAAATCGGGCCCAGCTCAGGTGAGGTCAGGGTGTGAGATGGGTTTGCCGGAGTTATTTTAGTTAGTGTTTTTAAAACCGCCGGTATCGCGGGTTTGTTTTAAAAAACAACTTTTAAACGTGATAGGCGCGCAGGCATGTACGCGCGCGGCGCTACCGTGCACCCGCGGCTACATAGGAAAGTGAATGAAGCGCGGTGCTACGGTAGCGCCGATGCGCGGCACCCTGCTGCGCGGCTGTAAACGTTAAAATAAAAAGTGTTTTAAACCGCGATACCGCGGTTTAAAACACTAACTAAAATAAGCTCCGGCACCAGCTCACCCTGAGCTGGTGCCCGATATTGCCATCGGAAACCTGCCACTACAAGTGGTAGGTTTCCTTTAAGATAATTAGAAAAAATTGTTTAAAATCGGCCCAAAAACGGGTTCAAAACGCCAAGTGTGCCGCCGGCCTACGCCCAACAAATGCAGAAAATTAGGTAATTTGCCCAATTAAATGACTGTTAACAGTTGTGAACACTATGTTAACACATGTGTTCTAACAAAATGCCTACATGAACACAGTGTGTTAACATTGTGTTAACATAGCTTTTGTAAACACAAATGTTAACAGCTATGTAATAAGGTAAATCTCCTTTTCTTTGCTATAAACACCTCAGACGGTGGGTGGAAATATGTGATCATGGAATAACCCTTCTACCAATTAGGAAATCTCCCATCAGAATCCATCATAATAAACCAGGGACATTACTCCTAGATCCAGGCTCTGTGACTGTAATAATCTGCTTATATGTGTTATCCATGACCTCCTTCCTTCTTGAATTATGCTAATGAGCTTGAAGGGCTCTGGGGGTGTTACCAGAGCTCCTCCGTGCTGCAGCTTCACAGGTTGTTCCACTCCTCCTCCTGTGCTCCCGCAGCACTTCTCCCTTCTCTCTGCCTGATGTAATCTCACTGCAGCAAAGTTTTTATAAACCAGTAGCAGAGGGGCCGTGTAACAGCCATTGAAGTTTCAGCACAGAGTTGTCAAGTAACAGCCCCCAGGCTCATTAGTATAATTTTAAAAGTTGATTTTAGAAGGAAGGAGGCCATGGATAACAAATATAAGGAGATACCACAGTCATGGTGCCTGAATCAGGATGGAGATCGATTTTCCTTTAACACTACTTTGTGATAGAACAAGTGCAGTGCATCCCCCTCTCGCATCGTGTACCTCGTCATCCTGTCGGGCATCGGGATTTTCCTCTGTACTATCCCAGGAATAATGTGGACTTGAGCTCCTCTCCGGTGAATTACTATTACTGGATCCATCTGGGAACACACAGAGGCTAAACATTGCTCAGGATACACGGACAGTGACTGTATCACACATCTGCTCCCCGATGCTTGTGTGCCCCGTGTGGCCGCACCCTGACACTAATGCCGATGTGCCCCGTGTGGTCGCACCCTGACACTGCAGCCGATGTGCCCCCTATGGCCGCCCCCTGACACTGCAGCCGATGTTCCCCGTGTGGCCGCCCCCTGACACTGCAGCCGATGTGCCCCGTGTGGCCGCACCCTGACACTGCAGCCGATGTGCCCCGTGTGGCCGCACCCTGACACTGCAGCCGATGTGCCCCGTGTGGCCACACCCTGACACTGCAGCCGATGTGCCCCGTGTGGTCACCCCCTGACGCTGCAGCCGATGTGCCCCGTGTGGTCACCCCCTGACGCTGCAGCCGATGTGCCCCGTGTGGGCGCACCCTGACACTGCAGCCGATGTGCCCCGTGTGGTCGCACCCTGACACTGCAGCCGATGTGCCCCGTGTGGTCGCACCCTGACACTGCAGCCGATGTGCCCCGTGTGGTCTCACCCTGACACTGCAGCCGATGTGCCCCGTGTGGTCGCACCCTGACACTGCAGCCGATGTGCCCCGTGTGGTCGCACCCTGACTCACTGGGGCAGCCGTGTGGGCCCCCTATTGCCTCACCTGACACTGCACCTATGTCCCCCTATGCCCACCCTGAACACTGCAGCCGATTTGCCCCGTGTGGCTGTCAACCCTGAACACTGCAGCCGATGTGCCCCTTGTGGCTGCACCCTGACACTGCAGCCGATGTGCCCCGTGTGGCTGCCACCCCGACACTGCAGCCGATGTTCCCCGTGGTGGCTGTCACCTTCCCTACACTGCATCTCCTCCGATGTGCCCCTTGTGTCTCAGACCCGGCCGACACTTGCATCCGTGTGCCCCTCGTTGTGGCT
Organism: Engystomops pustulosus; assembly: GCA_019512145.1. Classification (NCBI taxonomy): domain Eukaryota; kingdom Metazoa; phylum Chordata; class Amphibia; order Anura; family Leptodactylidae; genus Engystomops; species Engystomops pustulosus. The sequence continues at coordinate 31,486 of WNYA01001412.1, forward strand.
GCACCCTACACTGCAGCCGATGTGCCCCTGTGGTCTCACCCCGACCCTGCAGCCAATGTCCCCGTGTGGTCGCACCTGACCTGCAGCCGATGTTGTGACGCCTGGTCGCTTACATATCGGGAGCTGGAGGTCAGGACTCACCTCTGCTGCCTCTCGTCACTTTTCCTCTTCTTTAAATTCCTGTAAACCTCACCAATCTCCCGGCATCATCCTTCCGCAGCTCATGCTTGATCAGGATTCTCGCCCTGAGTCTCCTGCAATTGTCACTTTCTTTTAGTCGGATGTGCTGTTCTGTGTGCGACGATATTTCCCAGACTCGCTAATGTGCGCTGGGCGCCCTGTGCACGGAAATAAGTGGATGTGAGAGTTATACTTCGCTTCTATACCCGCAACATTGAACAAAGACTGACGAGGACAGTGCTGCTGGCCTTTTAAGTGGTTCTTAAGTGATTACGAGTATTTTAATTATACGAGTGAAGGGGGCGCAGGCCATGGCTTTGCAATATGCGCTTCAAATGTAACCAGGTGATCGACATCAGCCTGACATTGAGGCCGTGACACACTGCAGCCCGTTTTTTACATTGCGTTTGTTGATCCTTAAAAAAAACGCTCATATCTTGCATATCAGCTTTTTCAATGGGTTTTAGGTTAAGTGTCTTTTTGAGGTGCGTTTTTCATTGTTTTCTCAACGCTTGCGGTTTTGTGTCTGCTTTTTGAAACACATGTGATTACTTGCACTCATTGCGGTTTTGTAAAAAGCGAGTCAAACATTTGAAAACTCATGCGGTTTTTGAATAAGGTTTTTACAATAAAACGGGTCAAAACGTGATGGCGTTTTTTTAACGGACTTCTTAAATACGGACCAAAAACGGTTCAAAAACGGTTCTGTGGCATCACCCTTATGCTGGCGGCACACGTGCGTTTGAACCCGTTTTTAAGCATCCGTTAAAAAAAAACGCATGCATTTAGTGTGACTAAGAAGTTTACTTAAGATATTGTAAAACGGTCAAAAACTGATGCTTTAAACCAGTTTTTCAATGGAATGTTTTAAAAGGGCCAAAAAAAACGTGTTCAAACACCCACAGTGGCCCTCTGGTCTTAGGTGCGCATGTCACACTTGTGTTTTACTACAGATGTGACTGCAGCTCAAAAACCGCTGAATTGTGTTTAGAAATGCATTCCAGCCCAGCGGCTGCTCAATCACAGAGGTGTTTAGATCTGATCGGAGAAGCTCCCCTCCCTGCCGAAGTCGGAATACATCGCAGTGTTGAACGTGGCCTACATGACCAGGCTGCGTTTATGGGGACATATCATAGGGGCAGGTGCCCGTACTGACAGGTAGGGGTCGTGGCCTCTGTTGGGGGAGTAGCAGTCAGCGTTGGATAGGCACATGCGGTGGGGGAGGCATAGCGCTATGATAATGGTCTTGTCTCACTTGACTGCCGGTACGCGTCCACCGGCAGGACGTTAGCCCGCTGTGAGCGATGAGGATCCGGGAAAACTCATCCCGCACGCCAATGATCAGGGAGACGCGGAGGCTAAAGGACCTGCGCTGACTTCACAGTCATGTGACAGATTCGTGGGAGGAGAGATGGAGCTAGCCGAGAGTGGTTGTCATGGAGATGGAGTGTGAGGAGGAGGAAGAGGGACCTGGGGGTGCGGGCTGTGTGAGGAGGAGGACATGGTGGGTGCGGGCTGTGTTGAGAGGAGGACATGGAGGTGCAGGCGTGGAGGAGGAGGACATGGGGTTTCGGGGCTTTGTAGGAGGGAGGAGGACATGGGGGTGCGGGCCTGTGTTAGGATGAGGACATGGAGTGCGGGCTGTGTGGAGGAGGAGGAGGACACGGGGTGCGGGCCTGTGTGGAGGAGGAGTAAGGACATGAGGTGCGGGCTGTGTGAGAGAGGACATTGAGGTGCAATGCTTTGGGTTATGGGCGGATGACATGGGGGTTGCGGGCTTTGTGTGAGGAGAAGGACATGGGGTGCGGGCTGTGTGAGGAAGAGTCAATGGAGGTCAGTCGGGCGGGCCGGTTTAGAAATCTTTATTTCGTCTTGCTTCTTTCCACGTGTTTTGACTGCTTCTAGTGCTTCTGTCTTGGGGGGAGGAGACATGGATGTGCTTGCGTGCTGTGTGAGGAGGAGACATGGAGGGATGCAACAGTCTGTTTTAGTAGGTCAGGACATGGGGGGTGCGGGCTGTGGTGAGGGAAGGGAGACATGGGGGTGGCGGGCTGTGTGAGGGATGAGGAGGACATATGGTGTGCGGGCTGTGTGGGAGGACTGGGGGTGGCGGTCTGTGTGGGAGGAGTCGGACATGTGGGGGTTGAGCGGGCTGTGTGAGGAGGAGGCCATGGAGGTGCAGGCTGTGTGAGGAGAGGACATGGGGGTGCGGGGGCTGTGTGGAAGAGGAGGACCTGGTGTTTGCGGGGCTGTTTGAGGAGGAGGAATGTGGTTGCGGGCCTGTGGAGGAGGAGGAGGACAATGGCGGTGCGGGCCTTGTGTGAGGAGGAGGAGGACATGGGGGTGTGGCTGTGTGAGGAGAGGAGGACATGGGTGTGCGGGCTGTGTGAGGAGGAAGAGGACATGGGGGTGCGGGCTGTGTGAGGAGGAGAGGACATGGGGTGTCGGGCTGTGTTTGAGGATGAGAGGCATGGGGGTGCGGGCTTTGTGAGGAGAGGAGGACATAGGGGTCTGTGCTGTGTGAGGAGGAGGATTGATTGGACATTTTGTTCCCCCTCGTTTTTGAGTGAGATGGATGAGTCTGACATGTTTTTGCGGGCTGTGTGATGAGGATGACAGGGGGTGCGGGGGCTGTGTGAGGAGGAGGCACGGGGGGCGTGTCTGTGTGGGAGGAAGGGTAGACAACGGGGTGCGGATGCTGTGTGAGGAGGAGTGGACACTGGGGTGCGGGCTGTGTAGGATGAGGAGTACTGGGGTCGGTCTGTTTGATGAATAGGATGACATGGGGGCGGGCTGTGTGAGAGAGGAAGGACATGGGGGGGTGTTGGCTTTTGTGAGGAGGAGGAACATGGGGTGCGGGCTGTGTGAGGAGGAGGACACGGGTGTGCATGCTGTGGTGAGTGGAGGAGGACACGCGGGGTTGCGGTCTGTGTGAAGGAGGAGGACGTGGGGGTGCGGGCCCTGTGTGAGGAGAGGACTTGGGGGGTTCGGGCTGTGTGAGGATGAGGACACGGGGTGCTGGCTGTGGTGGAGGAGTAGGACATGGGGGTGCGGTCTGTGAGGGGGAGGGGTACATGGGGGTGCGGGCTGTGTGAGGAGGACACGGGTTGCAGGCTGTGTGAGGAGGAAGGAAAGGACGTGGGGTGCGGGCTGTGTGATGTGAGGACGTGGGGTTCGGGCTGTGTGAGGAGAGGACGTGGGGGTGGTCGGGCTGTGTGAGGAGGATGACACGGTTTGCGGGCTGTGATGAGGAGGAGGACATGGGGGTGCTGGGGCTGTGTGAGGCGGATGAGAATGTGGGTGTGTCGGGGCTGTGTGCGGTAGTCCACGCGGGGTTCATTCTGTTGAGGAGGAGGAGGACGTGGTTGCGGGCGTGTGAGGAGGATGGACACTTGTGTGCAGGCTGTGTGAGGAGGATGAGGACGTGGTGGTGCAGGCTGTGGTGAAGGAGGAGGAGGACCGTGGGGGTGCGGGCTGGTGGGAGGAGGAGGACATGGAGGTGCGGGCTGTGTGAGGAGGAGGAGGCATACTCCAATTGAGCGCTCTTATTTTTCTGATTGATACAGAGTGCTGGATGGAACGTTAGGGGTTGTCTGTTGATTCTGCACACTGAGCGCCATTGGGGTCCCTTCAGCAGTAATTGCGTGACTGTGTGTATTTTCCCTCATTGTAGACGTGTAGCCGCCTCCTCCGCTCCTCCACCCAGTACTGACACATTTATTCGGTATAACAACTGGTGTGGATTTCTAATGCCCGTGCAGAAAAAGCAAAGGGGGCTCCGGCCGCCATCACTAGGTAAAGAATTGGTAATCAGTCTGGCTTTTCGGTCCCATGTGTCCTTGTATGGTCCCCACTCTCTATAATCCCTTGGAACTGAATTGTTGAGCATACAGTACAAGAGGTAGGAAATTAACCCTTTTGTAGAGTTTGCTCTTAATAATCCCATTCAACTTCCCAACTGGAGCCCCCCCAATAGGTCCACTCTGACCTGTCCATCATACCTGATGACGGTGTGATTGCTGGTAGAACCACACATGCGGCAATTGAAATTTTTGTTTGTAAATTGGCAAATTCTTTTGGCATCTACCCTCTAAACGCTAAGTTTTAACTTCGTCATCACCCCCTAAACTCTTTCCAGCCGAAATTTCGGACACTCCTTGATTTTGCCTTAGTGGATTATCAGAGGTAATTTGGGTAATAGCCTGTATATTCCTGACCTGTGACACTGGGATATTTTAGTTACCTGCCCATAAACCCACCTCCAAATCCACCTCAGACTCTCTACTGGGTTGTGTGTTTCGTCCATATATTAATTAAGCCGACTGCAAATTCGCCGATCCCTCTTCTGTATTTTGCCCCTCCCCCCCATCCTTTAAAAGTATCTATTGTTTTCATTCTCACATCTCATATACCTTCACAGCTATACATAAGTTTACATGAAGTGAGATGCTCCAGGGATAGCCCTCTAACCAACCCCTCAATAATTTTCCCACATCCACAGAAGTTAGACCTCACAGGTCGTAAGTTTCCAGGATTGTGCTTTTTTTGAGAGTGCTGTAGCTACAACTATCAGAAACAATCTTTGTTTAATATCCCGGAACGAAAAAACAACTATAAATTATGAATGAGGCTCACGCGCTCCTTTGGCTGGCTCAGTGCTTTCTCCTCACCCTTATTATCAGCAATTTTTTCCAGCCTTGTCTTGTCCCGCCAGCAGAAGTAATTAATTGCTGCACCATTCCCCCAGCTGCAGTGTATGGTGATGCACATGTGCTTGCTTTGTGCTGCTCAGAACAGATAGTCTACTAATGCATAAAAATCGCTTTTCCTTTGGGGCCCCACGCTCACGACGACCTCTTGCATGTGACGATGCCTTGGCAGAAACCAGTGATGATTGCTTCAGAACTACAAAGAGGCCTCCGGCGGAGTAGGTGTTAACTGGCCATCCCTCGTTTGCCCCCCCCGTTAAACAACCTGGACTTGAATGGCTGGGAGGTGAGTGGTATAGGGATACTGTGAGACTCTGGTCCCCCCTTCTCCTTAGACCTTACTCCGATACGTTTGACAGTGTTCCCCCCCTCCTGACTCCATCGAGAGTCTCTTATCGTAGTTCTTCCCAGCCTTCTTCCCAAGCTGGTAGGACCCCTACTTCCTGACTCGTACCGTCCAATTTCCCTCTAAATTCGGATGGTAAAATCCTAGCAAAAATTCGGCTACAAGGCTTAATAAGTAATACTTCCTTGGTTCACCCGGACAGACAGCTTATTTCTGGGAGGAAAACTGACAAAATATACAAAGACGACACCTGAAATCATAGCAGAGGCAGAGCGGTCTTCAACCTGTGTTTATATTATCCTAGCAATTGTAGGCCTTTGATTCCTGTGGAGTGGACCCTAGTGTTGGTGACCCTCTTCCTAGGCTGGGCATTGGCCCTCGCTTCACAGCACTGGTTTAGGTATTGTATAACTACCCCTAAGGCAGGTAAGGACCAATCTTAATAAAATTTCTCACCTCTCTCTCCCTAATGGGCCAGGGCACTAGGCAGCTGCCCGCTATCTCCCCTTCTCGTCTAGCCCTTGCGGTTGGCGATCCGTCACTCTGATAGCAGTATGGTATTCTAGAGTTCTACCTAATCAATCATTGAAAGGTAATCTTTCTCCTAATTTTGCTGATGAATACACTTGTATACCTGGGATTTGGGTCCCTCTCTGGAATCCCTTCTGTCCCTGATAGAATGCTATGGGGGGTTCTCCGGGTCTCTAGGGTAACTGGGATAAATCGGCCCTTTTTCCCTGTATTAGATGCAGGGGTACACTCCCTCCCTGTCCCAATTCAGGTAGTGTCCACTTTTAAATATCTGGGAGTTCAAGGTTCGCGCCAAGACCAAGCATAATACGTAAACTAAACATACACCCCTGAGACATGCAACGGAATCGCGCTTAAAAGCTGGTCCACTCTCCCTTGTCCCTATACTGGTGCATACCATATTCAAATGTCTTCTCCCCAAATTTTCTATAACCTTTTCCATGCCTGTCCATAACGCTTCCTAAGCCTGTTCAAACGCCTAGACGGCATTCCTTTCCTCAGATCCTTCTACGGGAAGGGGCGTCCGCCGCTTCATTTTAGCGCTGCTTCAGGCTCCCAAGGCTAGGGCTTGGACGGGCTGCCGCCCCCCGGTCTTTATCTGTATTACCTGGCTTCCCCAGCTAGTATAATGCCGCAGTGGTGGATAGATATATACATGGTATGCAGCACTGCCTGGCTTGTGCCCTTGTGTGTTCCTACGAGCCCTTACAAAGCCTCTGTAGAGGTATAAGTCCCCATCTGATACCCCACTTCCCTACTACGGTCGCGGTGTGCTGGCGTAGGGGCACATCCCTGGTAGAAACAGGCAGCACTCCCCCTCTCTCGCCCAGGACTCCTTGTGGGCTCAATCCGGTGGCTTATCTCACTTCCTCTCTCTCCTCCCAGGCTGGACATGTGGGGGCGGCGGGGTGAAATTTGTTTTGGTCATCTCTTATCCATCCCCGGCAGCAGATTACTCACTTTAAAACGATATAAGGAGAGACATAACGGTACCCAGTACGGGCCAGCTTCCAATTACACGCACTGCCGACATCTCATTCAAAGCCCATTCGGCTCCTTCATCCTGACCGTGAATTCTCCAAACTAAACTCTGAGGAGGTACCCCGGACCTCCCTAAGCCCTCACTTCATGCTATGCCTCTCCTAAAGAGCAAAAGTCCAGACCGTTTGATATGAGCCGTGAACGCCTGGAGACCATATCCCTTACCTGTCATATGATGACTGGGAGGGAGGTCGAAGGTCCTACTTTCACAGCTGTAATGAATCGGAGGGTTTCCTGATCCAATCTAAATTCCCTTCCATCGATTATACTTCAAAACCCCTGCTAGATTAATTCCCCCTATGAGCATGCCCAAGGACCTTTGCTTCGCTGTCGGGCTATGTCGGATCCTTCCTGCATTGTGTCTGGTCCTGCCCAAGGTTCATGTCTTCTGGTCCGAAGTGCGGCGTTCCTAAATTTCACTTTGATTTCCCACGCTTACTGTCTCCCTCGGTGTGTCTCCTCGGCATCGAAACGAGTTATTCAATTGGCCAACTATTACAAATTTTCTTTGGTTTGTCTTATACTCTACGAAACTACGCCCGAAAGCGGTGTTGATAGACGCTGGAAAGACCAGAGCCCCCTCCATAAAAAAGAATGGATACACTTATTAACAGCGCTCATTTCCCCACTACGGTCCCTGTATGCCACCAGGACGTGTCCCCATAAGTTTTGATCGCTATCTGGTCCAGATGGGCGCGACTCCCATACTCCTTTAACACATTTGATAATTCTCCTCTCCATGAGAGGAGACTAGCGTGCTGGTGGTGGTTGTGTGTGTGTGGAATGATTGTCTATATGTGTTCAACAGGTTATTTTTTTCGTAACAAGACGTCTGGCTACAGTACCTGCTGACATTTATCGCGATATATTCCCTTAGTCAATATTGAACGCAATAAGATCCTGTTCGTTACCCAGGATTTTATTCACTTATTTTGTATTGTGGGGAAGAAAGTAGGTCCAGGACAGCTTGTTCTTTGGTTTTGTTTATTGTAATTGTTAAATTTTTTCAAAAATTGCAAAAATAAATACTTTTTGAAAAAAAGAACTACAGAGGCACCGACTTGTCATGTTGGAACGCAATCCCAATAATTGACAACAGCGAGTCTGCGTTCTACTCGAACTTGGCAAGGTGACCTGACCCACGTGGGCCTCAGTGCTGGTTATTGATAAGTTTATTCATGTTGGGCTGAATGGATGTTAGCCAACATCTGAAAACCCACCGCAAGTTTTAAGATAGACAATAATTGCACTGTTCTCGCTCCCTATTCTTGTTCTCTCTCCATCTACCCCTCCATATATGCCTCATCTCACACTTCATCTACCCCACTCATCTGCAACGTGAGCCCTCACCTCGCGTCTCTATCTACCCTCTATACTATACAGATGAGCCCGATCATCTCCTTTCTCCATCTAACCCCGCCTTCCCCATATACATGGTGAGCCCTCACCTCCTCGCTCTCCATCTACCCTCTATACCCCTTTACGCGCCACGTGTCTCTCCTATGTTTTCCTTGTTACCAAGTGTTTTTTCCAATCAATAAAGCATCATTTAAAGGAATGTTCAACACTGCTGATATACGTTTCACTCATGCTAAACCATTTTCCCTGGGCAAAACATCAGCACTGCGCAGGTTTATTTCTTGTTTTTTAAAAAAAGTCTATGTAGAAAAGGAGGAGCGTATAAAACATAACGAATAATCAGACAATTTCTTATTGGAGAGTTGCCCGCTGTCGCACGTTGACTTCGTCCATAGTTCATTTCTTAAATTCCTCCATCCTTCATATGTTTGAGGTGTTGTCTCATAAGATCTCGGCTCCATCTTTGAGTTCATTGTTTCTATTACAATACTTTTCAGGAAAATAAGAGACAAGTAAAATGAACAGGAATTTTGAGATCTAATCACGAGGTTTACCTAACATCGCATCCTCTATTCTATAAACTAATCTACCCAGGCCTCCACATTATTGAGCCAACTCAGTTAAACGTTTTTTCATCAGATTTTAGAACAAATCCCACACCACCTCCGACCACTCGCTAGTCTGCCTTAACGCCCACAATTATTGTCCTGGTCCACCCCTGGTGGGGCGGGAGGCGATGGTCCATCTTGTAGTACCCGCCCCCAAAGGGGGACACACTGCACCAAGCCGCGGATGAACAACCGCAGCAAGGGTTATAACAATACAGAACGAACATCCCCTGCATATCACGGCAACCGTTCGAAGCGCGAGGAGCAAAGGGCACAAAATTAAGACTGAAAAGCCAAAAGGGCGCGGCACCCTTGTTCTGCGTCCTTTTTCCAACGTGCGGTGCATCTTTCTGTAGGAGGGGTCACGCTGGGCTCACCCTCTCCCTCTCCTGTGGGTTGCTCCCGCATTGGTCTACGCTGAGCTGTTGACGGGGTGTGTGAGGGGCAGAATGAGTGGAGAAGGCCGGGTGGAAAAGGAGGCGCAGGGGTGACACGATAGGTGTGCCCATAGGAAGTAAGAAAGGTAGTGCGATATGATATAAAGGGACGGTGAAAAGCATTAGTGGGATCTACGAATCAAAGTAAGGAGGGAAATAGAGTGGGAATGGACGATTAAGGACGGGGGCGGCTTCCATCCGTCCGCAACGCCAATTATAGCCATAGCTTAGGTTGCTTGGGCATCAATTTGGCAATTTGGCCGTTCGGAAACGGCGTAGCAAGTAAACGGGTATGGGTTGCGCGAGAAGGACAAGAGAACACAAAAAACAAGAAAGGGGGCTAGACAAAGCGCGGGTTGAAGAACGGGCGTAGCGCAAAATAGATCCGATAGAAGGGAAGGAGAGTGTTCGAGGGAGAGACGGCGGAGGCGGTGATGAGACGGATAGTCGGGGAAACCAATAATATCTGCGCCCCCGTGCTTCACTCCTGCGCCTGATCGATTATGTCCCTCGCGGCTAAGGGGGAAGATGGAGGAGGAGCAGAGCGGGTACAGAGGATGGCGGGGACGAAATTACGGAGCGATTATCGTTCAAACAAAGGACAGGGTAAGCTGACCGGTGAAGTTAAAACTGGCCCGTTCCACGTGATCCATGAAGATCGCAGCTTTTTCTTTAGCATCTCGTTCCAGTGGGGAAGGACTGGCATGACCGGCGCCCATTTGGGTACAACCTCTGCATTAGGGGTTGTCCAAGGGAAAGTTCTCCTCCCGCCGCCGGGCCGCTCATTCCTAAGCATGGAAAATAAAGCAGGTTGAACCGCTGTGTTCTCCCCTTTTCCGGACGTCTAACCCCCTCCCCGCCCCCTCAGCCCCGGGCCCCTCCCCGGCATTTGGCCCGATTCTGTGATTCCTCCTCTTTCTCCTGTTGTGGCACCTTATGCGTCGCCCAAAGAATAATGAGCGAAAGTAGATAGGAACCATGGGTGTGAACTGGTGTAAGAAAGGAGAGGGAGGTAATAGGGAGGTAGGGGCAGTGGGTGAGCGGGTCATGTGTGTTGGAAGCAGGTGGGAAAGGTTTGGACAAGTTTCCCCTTATGCCTCTAGTGTCACCTAAGGGAAGATAAAGCGGAAAGCTTCTCCTTTTCCGTGAAAAATGGAGACAGAAGACTACGCACTCATCTGCCTTCCCTGTTCACACAATGCGGAACGAGATGCATAGCTGGCCACTTTTCACTAGATCGAGCGCCTGATATCCTGCATGTTCCACTTCCACTGGTCCACCTCATCTTCCACCACTCTCTTTCCCACTTCTTCTTGACCCTGTTCCTAGTCCGTGTGCAGTGTCCTTTGTATAAGGCGCTGTGCAGGGAGTCACTAAGATCCGGGCAGCCCGATATCCTGCATTTGTCACTACGGTAGAGGTTGTTTAGTCCGAGATCCCCTCTCCTTGTCCCCCAATAAATTATTTCACAACAACTGATACTTTCTTCTTGGACTTTGTGTCGTTTTCCGTTCCTTTTTTCGACCCTAAAAGTTCTAATCATTCCTCTTTTCGGTTAATTCTTCCCTCCTCTCGTTCTCAGGGTAGCGGCTCTGAGGTTCGCTATGCCTGTTTTCTCATGGAGAGGTTTTGGGATTAGAGCCCCGCGTCATAGGCGTTGGTGCGGCCGCATTCTTTCCCAAAAGGACCTTCTTCTTGTCATTCCCCAATGTTTCTTTCCTGAATATGTCATTGCTTTAATTCGGTCCCAAGGGAGGCGTGCGCCGTTTGGCACTTACGGTTGTTACCTCCCCCCTGTCCCTCATTGTGTTTTTCCCCGAGCGTCTTGATCCTCGGTTTTTTTCGGCTCAGAACTTCCCTGGGTTCCCGTACCAGAAGAGGTAGCCTCTTTGTCTTTCTTCGCGACCAGGTGCAAAACCATCGCCTATGCTCCACATCCTACGTTCTCCGAAATCCATTTGAATTCATGGTCAAACTGAAAAAGTCTGTATCCTTCTCACGTACCCTTATTAAATGTTTCTTCCCGTTCATCATCTTACAAAACTCATAGTCAAGAACGGTGAGACAATACTACGCAAAAGAATTCGTGAATTCCTCTGTAACATACATATTTTTTTTTAAATTAGAGCTGTGAATAACTGACCACCTTTTTCACTATGTATCGGGTAAAAGTGTACATTTTTTATTTTGAGGGACAATTTAATCAGTGGTCATAATAAGAAGAAAAAAATGCTATTTTGGTGGCTGAAATGCACTTCTATTGAATGAAGGCCTAATGGTGAAGACACACGGTCGTTTTTATGAGGCCGTTTGTAGTTAGTGAGTTCTTTTCAGATGTTTACCCAAACGCATGGCGTTTTTTACAGTTTGAGCCAATTATCTTAATTCAAACTGTCAAAACGGCATGCGTTTTCAAAAAAAACTAAAACGGCCATAAAAACGCCATGTGGTGTCTTCACCTAAGGCTACACTTCACCCTACGTATGGGGGAACTGTATATCCCGTCCGATTACGTCCCCAATAGACGGCAATGGGCGCAATGCAGTCTTCCTCCGTTTCTCGTTCATGACTTTGCCGAATAGTGCAACCTGACGATAGAGACCAAGCAAATGAATAGCAAAGATGATAATCTACCACCTTGGGGTTCCCACGCGATTTCATCGCTGTCTTAGTCTTGTCCTAGTCTTTAACCCGTAATACGGCGCCCGCGCGCCCTTATTCCCTTGGAGAGGGGCGGGGTTGAGTGCATTCATCACCTCCTCCTCCTCTCAAGCACCATGTGCGTCACTTCACCTTTTCCTTCTCCAAGCGAAACTTTCCTTGCCATTAAAGCAACGGCAGTGTAAATCTAGCCTTGGTCCCTGCCCCACCCGTGGCGTTTTAAAAAACACCTTTTTTTCCGTTTTTAAAGCAGGCCATCCAACAACCTTCTGTGTATTGTTTTTTTTTACCAGTTTTGCTTCCTATAATTGTGTATCCGAGTGGAACTTTCCCCACACCAATACCTCCCACATTTGTGAAAAGGAAAGATGGCAAAAAATGGCGGACGCACCCCCAATCACTCCACTGGGGATTATGCCACTCCCGCCACTTTTCAGCCCTCACTTCCCATACATAACAAGCATATGGCTCCCTACACCAAACCAACCCCTTCTCGCTCGGGGAATGTATTGTCCTTTTCCCCCTGCTCCCAGGTGCCCGTTGTGGTCCATTGTTCTCCTGTACTGCAGTGCCCACGCCCAGAAATTGATGAGGGAGTGATGGAGGTAGAAGGGTACGGAAGGGCAAAGTAGAAGAGAGAGTGAAAGGGGACCGTTCATTCTACAATGCAGGAAGAGTAAAGGGGGGAGAGAAGATAGAGAAGGAAGAAGGCCCATCGCCGGGGGAGCGGGCTGAAAACTCGAACCGCCCCTGCTCTATCTCCCTCCTGCGGAAAAGCATCTCTTATCCCTGGTTGTTACTCCTTTGTTTTCCCTAGAACTCCCTCTTCCTCATCTCCAAAACCCTGGGAACGCAGAGGCAAGGGGAACTGGAAACGGCAGCTTAGGGTGGAGACTGAACTGACACTGATGGGGGTGTCCGGAGCGGCAATAGGGTTCCCCTTTTTCTACAAGGTAGAGGGATCTTCCAGATTATTGTAATTATTTGAGACTATTATTTAGTATTATGGAGATTATTATTATTATATATTGAGATGATTATTCTTATTTACCACCAGTTCTTAATAATCCATCTCCATACTAATAAAAATAAAACATTTATAATAATAATAATAATAATTCTCAATAAATTACAAGAATAATCTCTGAGAAGATCCCTCATCTATATAGTCAGTTGCATTAGTCTGTGTCACAAATTGTACACTGCAAGATACGAACTTCTTATTACGCACGACACTCCTCCCAGCTCTTTCATCATGCACTTTTCTTATCGCTCAGTTAGTTAAGCTCCTGTCTAGGTTGCAGAGGGTCCCATGTGAGATTCTCGCCTGGCCAACTTATTTTAATTTAAATTATATAAAGAGCTTGTGTCTGGGGAAGCCCTGGAGACGCATATATGGGGCAGAATACGATCTTGACCTGATGACGTGGCCCTGCCTCTCCACTAAGCCTACCCCATCTGAAACTGATTTCCCTGCCCGATGGTCTGCTTCTGGGGAACCCTAGGAGATGCGTGGGACCATATATGTACAGATTCTGATCTGACCTGATGACGTGGGCCCTGCTCTCTGCTAAGAAGCATCCGACACATTCTCTTACAACAATATTCCCCTGCCGCCCTATGCCCATATTTCGGCTCTTGTGTACCCCAATTATACTTCCTATGCCCAGTCTAGTTTGCCCTCTCGCTTATCTGAATCTGATGACGTGGTCCCTGCCTCTCTCCGCCTAAGTCCCCTGACACTAAGTGCCATCTCTTCAACAGGATTCCCAAGACGTCAACCGATTCTGCTCTGTGAACCCTAGGAAGATCAGTGACCATATATGGACGATATGCTGATCTGACCTGATACGTGGTCCCTGCTGCTCCGCTAGCCCACACTTCCTGAAAATGATTCCTCCCCCTGCCCATGTGCTGCTCTGGGACCCTGTATATGCAGTGACCATATATGGACATATCTGATCTGACCTGTTTGGGGAGGGGGTCCCCGCTCTCCGCAAGAGCCCGACACTTCTCTGAAAAGGATTCCCTGCCCGATGTCTGCTCTGGGGAACCCTAGGATATGCGTGGACCAATAGTGAACAATGCTGATCTGAACCTGATGATTTGGTCCCTGCTCTCCTCCCAACGCTCAGGAGCCCTAACATCTTACTCATTACCAAGATTTCCCGAAACGTCACCTTTCTTCTTTCTCCTGCCCCTTCCTAATCCTGATTTTCTATTCCTGACGTTTTCACCCTTCCCCTTTCACACTGTCTTTCTTGACCACACGTCTTGCCCAGAGATGAAGCCCGCTCTTTAGCCCGTTTTCTATCGGCTTTTCCTCCTCATATACCCATCTCCTCTCTATTTACCCCTTCCCCCGTTCTGCTGAAGTGCAGAGGGTACGAAGAACGGGAAAGTCCCGTCAAAAAATGTGACGTTGGAGCTATGCAAAACTGATGCTTTTTCAAAAAACAAATGCATTTTTGGACGTAACTGCTTTAAAAACGGACCAAAACAGGTTCAAAACGCACATGTGCATCACCCTAACATAAATTTTTTTTTAATTGTCGTATATCGAAAAATGTTTCAGCTCAATCGAACCCCCCCCCCCCCCCCAATCAATCTAAAAAATTCAACTGAAATCTTGTTCACACGGCTTTAGTCTTAAAACCCTTGTGGTGACTGATCCAAGCATTGATGCACATTACGGTCTCTTAGAACCGTTCTAGGTTCCCACGGCAGCCAATCAGAGCTCTAGCTTCACACCATATTTCCCACAGTAAAACCAACTTGGCCCCTGAAGTGTAACCCTAACTTGATGTCAGATGCCCTGGGCTGCCTAACTCCTCCCTGTGACTGATCACTGACCATTGACCTCATCAAAGGTCCTGTAACCACTTTTCAGAGCCGCACAGCTTGGAGCATGACTCCCCTCCCCTCCTACACATCATTCCTTGCATGTCCTTTTCTCCTCCATGTCCCTGGTACTTGTCACTTACATCATTGTTATAATTTTATATTGTACTCTGTATTGATGATAAAGGTGATACATTGTATGTGCCCAATCTACAAGTATCTCTATAACCTATATACAAATATGTGTATGACTACCTGTATAGTAGCATCTACAGACCTACGGTTGTATCCCTAACATTTTCGGGCTGCTATTTTTGCTGTTGGTTTTTACCCCTTAACGCCTCTGGCGCCGTAGCTCTACGGCACAGAGGTTCGGGTAATGTATGAGAGGGCTCACATTCCATATTGTCAACCACACCTGGCCCCGTCCATACCTCTCAATGGCCCCTTTTTCTTTTTGGCTTCTATTAAAGCTTTCTTAATTGCCCGGTTGCCCTATCTGGGCGTCACCAATCTTTTCTTGAGAATCGTCGTACCCCGAACGGCCGGGGGGGTGGGTTTGGCAACAATCGGTTCCATGACAGTCTTTTGGTCTCCGCCGACCAGAGGCTGCTGGTTTTCAGCGCATTCTAATGAATCTCATGCAAAAACCGCCATATACTGCAATGCAGTAGTAGTGCTAGTTATGGTATGGAACGATCTGACCATCGCTGGGTTTAAAGTAACCTAGATGGGCTAAGAAATCGTGCAAAAACAAAAAGTTTTAATAAAAGGTAAATAATAAACTATTAAAAATTCAAATCCCCTCCCTTTCCCTAGAACCTGATATAAAGCATGAATAACATAGAAGAAAAATCGTGGCCGTTGCCGCAGGTATGCCCCCCATATGGAGGGCCGGCCATTGGCTCACCCATGCGATACGGTTCGGCACCTCACGCCCTCTCTCGTACACAAGGAAAAGGTAGATATTTCCTATCTTTCCCCGTGTTACAAACATCGTGTTGCATCGCTATTTACGGAGTTGTTCATCCACCCTCCTCGTCCATCTTTGATGAACTTTCGTTTGACTATTCCTACTTACGAACGAGAACTCGTCAGTATTTGTATTATTTTATAGGAGCATCTTGAGCCCCGACTCGTATGGTTTCTCAATCAGCAGTGTTCTTTCTCCCTTTGTTGGGTATACTATTCTTTTTGTTAGGTTTCTTATGACTCCATTATCCTTTTTTATCCATTTGATACCTAAAGATAAAAATTGTTATAATGAGGATGGACAAGGAGAAAAACGGATGACAAGTAAAAATCTTGAACCTCGCCCTATAGATCCACTACCTGCTAACTTGATAGTGAGAACTAACTTCTGGACCTCAACATGTGTCCTTCATCCTAGACCTTCCTAGAAAACCCAGGCCTGAATTGCAGAGAAATTTCCTTTTTAGCTTATGCAAATGAGCATTTTGCCGTTTCCAATCAATTGTTTTTGCCCCAAATACATACATTTTTTAATTATAATTTCTAGGTTACTGGAGAGATGACAACTTCCTTTTAATATAACTAACACGAGTGAAGAGGTGAATGGGATGTTGAAATGACGCCCACTTTTCGTGCACAGGTTACGTAGTAGTAAGAAGATCCGTGAGATGATGAAGGACGGACAGGCAGCAAGGACGCATCAGTTGGTCTCCACCCAGAGAAACGGTACCCATTCTATCTTGGAAACCCCTCAACCAACAAAATCACTGAACCTACTGACCGGTAGAGGTGCGAGGGGGGAAGGGGGGGTGTCTGGATGACTTCAATGGCAGCCGTGTTTGTGTGTGAAGTTTTAAATCCAATTTAAAGTACATCTTCCCCAGATTTGCGTTGGTAGACTGTCACCAAATGCTCATTCCTTAGGGGTTAATCCACCTTTAAACCTGCATTTTCTTTTCTGTCTTTTTCTATCTCGTCCCTATAAGGTGTCATGACTTCTCCATCTGTTTCTTTCTCCATCTGTGTTCTCTCTATGGAGGATGGGGACTTCATATAAGATTCACAAGGATCCAGTATGAGAACATATAAAGTGACCCATGGACTCCCTACACATCACAGGGTAAGAGCAGTTTACTGTATAGAGTATGATTGTGATACTACAGTATTATAGAAAGCGCCGCTTCTAGGCAAATTATTATATTACAACACTGACATTATATATAGTCTACAGTATTATATTGAGAGTAACACACACCTCACGTTACTTCTTCTGTCCCGCATCAAAACATCTTTATTTATTTTTTTTTCCTTCGCTTTAACCCGAATCTTCCCAGTTTTTGCTCCTTTTGTTTTTTTTATCCCTGAATTGCACCTGGTTTTTGGCGCACTACGACAGATTGTGGCGCAAATCGGCGCCCCGCATGCCCGGGACAGAAATCGTGGGGGGCCGTGGCCATCGTAAAAATCCGCCGATTTTAAAAAAAAAACAACTGTGTCCTGACACTGCTTACCTGCACCCGCAATGAATTGGTGAACTTCATGAAACCTCCTGCGCCTTTCATTCAGCGGCAAGCAGCAGACACCTTGGGGACCGGTGTGAACTGCCCTCTTATTGATGGTCTCCTTAAGACCCGAAAACCCGCCCAGAGAACTTACACATCATGGAGATTTAATTTTCCCTGCTGTGTACTGGGAAAGTGCGAGAAAGATCCCAAATGCAGTAAACTTGGCAAAAACCACTTTCGCGCCATTTTCTTGTGGGCCTGTTTCTCTCTCTATGGAGGAGTGGGGCCTACATATAAGGAGCAGCAAGGATCAATATGAGAATTATAAAAGACCCATTGGGACTCCTACATCCAGGGTAAAGCAGTTACTGTCGATTCTGATTGTTGATATACTACAGGTATTATAGCTCCGCTTATGGCAAATATTAATATGACACTGACATTATATATAGGTGCACATAATTATATTTTAGAGTACCCCCCACAGTTTTACTTATTATATACATTATTTTCTATAGAATTCGAACTGATAACCCCCCCCCACACACACACTCTCCATGAATCAACATCACAAATGGCATAAGGCATTACTCATGTTCCAGGCACCGGACGTGGTGATCTTCTTATGTTTGTTATCTATGGCCTCCTTCCTTCGTGCAACTGTCAACTTTTATGATTATACTATGCGTCTGTGTTCCAGAGCCCCTCCATGCTGGCATCTTCACCGGTTATTACTTATCAGCTCTTTCCACCCCCTTTGCCTGATACTGCAAGCAAAGTAAGTTCCAGCACACGAGTGGAGGCGTGCTCCTGCATTGGTAATAGCCGTGAATCTGGGTAGGTCCGTGGGGGGTAAAGCCCTTATCCCGAACCCTTTTGGTTCATTGCATAATGGATAATTTTAGAAGGCAGGAGGCCATGGATAACAAATCTAAGCAGATGACCACATCCCCGGTTCCCCGGATCTATGAGTAATGTCCCTGGTTTTTATGATGCTTTTTGTGGTGGATTTACATATCAAATAAAAATGTTGCAGCCATAAACTAAAATACCTGACATCATTGTGCAGTGGTGTGATGATGTCATTGTGGGCCACTTGTATCAGTGCATATAGCTGTGCTGGGGGGGTATCATCTACAGTACATAAGAAACTACTAGCTCATTCACACACGAAGGGGGACTTATATAAGGTGCAATCTTGCGGCGACATAAAATGGCCCCCCTAGGCCACCTGGGCTCACGGATCGATCAGTGCTGCCACACGTGGGCACCGTACCGCTCCTATCTTTCCCCGTGGTTTAGATCGCCGTGCACCATTCACCCCTCCTCCTCTCATCGCAGCAAACGTATGCGTCTACGTTTAATGTGAATAGTTTTCCTGATTTGTAGCCAATCGAGTGCTAAAGAATGCCGACATTGGGGTCATTTACTAGGGCCCGAATCGCTTTTCCGTCGAGTTACCCGATATTACCGTTTTGTGTGCGCTGTTTTTTTTCCCTGAATTGGTGCCCTGGGTTTTTGGGCACCAAAGCGAACAGATTGGGTGTCGCATATCGGCGCCGACATGCACGCGACAGAAATCGGGGGGCGTGGCCGTGTGTTTTAAAAAAAAAAACTGTGTCGCTTGACATCGTGCTTACCTGCACCCAGCAATGAATGGTGACTCCGACGTATTCAGCGCAGCAGCGACACCTGGGGTGGACCCGGGGAACTGCCTTAGTGAGTCGCCGGAAGACCCAAACCTCCACAGGAACTACACACATCATGAGAATTTAATTTTCCATTCCTGTGTACTGGAAGTGCGAGAAAGATCCAAATGCATAAACTGGCAGAAAACCCTTTTTCGCCATTTCCTTGTGGGCTCTGTTTTTTTGCGGCTCCAAATTACCAACCCTATTACAGCAGTTTGCTGTACAGGGGTTAATCACCAAAGATTGCTGAGATCGCAAGACAGTTATTCACATACTCTGCTCCTGGGAATTATCTTTCGCTGGTGCTATAGAATCCTCACTAGCCACTTTTTAGATGCAAGGATGGACGGGGTGCTGTATACTGATGATCTATTGTTGGCATCTAAGGGTTAAACCTCCTATAGACATCTTCCGCAAACTTATCACTTCGGCCATACATCCTTCTATTTGTTATATTTTGTAACTGGCGAAATTGCAGTTTTCTCCTCTAGCAAATGATGTAAAATGATCAGGTATTGATTTGATGATTTGCTGTATGGTGTTTGCTTTCTACAGATGAAGTGAGAGAGAAGGAATACCAACTCTCCATATTCCAAGAAATTATCCGAACAACTATCAAAAGTCTTACCGATTCATCGGGTTGCATTATTTTATTATATCCTTATACATGAGAACCTCTGGTCAGAAATGCTCAACATTATTCTAATGGTTTATATTTGGGGGAAAAAAATGAAATACCTGTAATACTCGAGATAAATCCGACCCAATTATCGCCGAGGCCCTAATTTACCACAAAAAAATTGGAAAACCCTATTGACTCGAGTATAAGCCGAGGGTGGGAAATTTATTGTCAAAGCCTCCCCAGTTATAGCCTGCCATCCCTGCCCCAGTGTATGTAGGCCTGCCAGCCTCCTGCCCCAGTGTTATGTAGCCTGCCCAGCCCTGCCCCAGTTATGTGCCCTGCCAGCCCCTCCCCGTGTATATAGCCACCAGCCCTGCCCCAGTGTATATCGCCTGCCTCCCCGCCCTGTATGTAGCCTGCCGCCCCTGCCCCAGTAATGCCATGAGCCATGCGATCCTCCATGATTAGCCCTGCCCCCAGGTCACCATTATTGCTTCCAGCCCTGCCGCCATGTATGTAGCACTGCCAGCCCCTGCCCCAGTATGTAGCTGCCAGGGCCCCTGCCCCAGTGGCTACTAGCCCAGGCCCCTGCCCATGCAGTAGTACCTCCAGGCCCTCCTGCCCTAAACCCAGTTTGTATGTAGCCTGCCAGACCCTTCCCCAGTGTATGTAGCCTGCCAGACCCTCCCATATATATAGCAGCACTGCCCCCGTATATATAGCCTGCCAGCCCATATCCCCATTATATAGCCTGCCCCCCATATCCCCCCAGTATATAGCGCCAAGCCCTATCCCCCGTTATAGCCTGCAGCCCTATCCCCCCAGTATATAGCCTGCCATCCCATCTCCCCAGTATATACCTGCCAGCCCATATCCCCCAGTATATAGCCTGCCAGCATATCCCCCAGTAATAGCCTGCCAGCCCATATCCCCCATATCTAGCCTTCCAGCCCATAATCCCCCCAGTATATAGCCTGCCAGCCCATTCCCCCCCCCTATTCGCCTGCACCCAATCCCCCTTATATAAGCCTGCCATCCCATATCCCCAGTATACGCCTGCCAATCCCCTGCCCCCCCAGTATATGCCTGCCAGCCCATATCCCCCAGTATATAGCCTTGCCAGCCCCTGCCCCCCAGTATATAGCCTGCCAGCCCCTGCCCCCCAGTTATCGTCCTGCCAGCCCCTCCCCCCAGGAACATCTGCAGCCCCTCCCCCCAGTAGAATAGCCTGCCAGCCCCTGCCCCCCCAGTATATATCCTGCCAGCCCCCTGCCCCCCATTATAATCCCTGCCAGCCCCTGCCCCCAGTATATAGCCTGCCCGCCCCTGCCCCCCATATATAGCCTGCCCGCCTCCTGCCCCCCAGTATATAGCCTGCATCCCTGCCCCCCAGTATATGCCTGCCAGCCCCTGCCCCCCAGTATATCGCCTGCCAGCCCCTGCCCCCCATATATAGCCTTCCAGCCCCGCCCCCCATACTATAGCCTTCCAGCCCCGCCCCCCCGTATATACCTGCCATCCCCTGCCCCCAGTATATAGCCTGCCAGGCGCCCTGCCCATAGTAATAATAGCCACCCCCTGCCCAGTATATAGCCAGCAGTGGGGGAAGCTGGAAAGATGAGTTTGATATATTTTTTTACTCGAGTATAACCGAGTTTGGGGTTTTCAGGTCACATTTTTTTGTGCTTGACAACTAGGCTTATACTCGAGTACTATATGTAGTTTCAGGTCTTTTCCTATATAAATCAAATTCCATTAGATATGAAGAGAACCTGTCACCATGTTTTACCCCACTAAATTACTAGTCCTCAGGTCAGGATGAAATGTCCCTTTCTAAATTCCCCTCTTGTGAAAGTTCATACTTTTACTTAAAAAAAAAAGAGGTAAATATGAACTCTTCTCACTCATTTTACAGATATGAGTCAAGTTTAGTGGTTGCAGTAGGGCTCAGTGTACCACGTTAGAAGCCCCCCCCATCTGCCTGTTCTATTCTGACCTAGAAACATACAAATTTCATCTTATATCAGGTTTGGCTTGGTAGCTACAGAAACCAGATACAGACAGCTAAGGGAAGCTACAGATACAAAATCCAGTTTCACCTATGTTTGGAACTGCCCGTCTGTCCAGTTCTGTCGATCACAGACATCGGATTGTGCTTCTGAGATTAGATTCGTATCTTTAATATGACACCACAGCAATGTTTCTAGGCCTATAGAACCGAAGATGGGGGGCTTCTGAAGTGACCTAACCGCAGAAACCAATACTTGACTCATCTCATGTGAAATGAGTCGTATTTTCCTGGACTTTGGGGGGGGGATTTTTCTTTAAATAGATAAACAGATTAGATTCCCATAAACATGGAATTCGTAGAATGGACATTGCACCCCCGCGACCTGAGGGTGTAGTAGCTTTAGTGGGGTAAAACCTTTGACAGGTGCCCTTAAATTGAACACGATTTCTTCCCCTTTGTTGTCATTAGGGAACAGATGTGAGTGTATTCAAAGCGAAGACGAGAACAAATAATGAGATTTACACGGGGAACCCAACTGTTTACCGATGAGAAAATTACCCGACAGAACGCACCGGTGAGTCATATCAACTGTATGATGCAAGGATTCCCTGCACACCCAACAGTCCTTATAGTACGGGCACGGCAGTCCTGGCATACGGGATCCTTGCTTCATATTTCTGTATAAGGCAAGGCCTCCGTCCCTATACAATGGTGTGTGTCCTCTACAGATGGATCGCTAGTTGGGATAGTCACGGTGCTCTGTATTCTAGAGAATATCCAGATAGAATCCGACGTTGCTGTTCGGTCTGCCCGCAGTGTAGGTAGTTTGTTCTGCTAAAATGTGTTGTTCTCATCGGGGCAGGGCGCGGGTCACACGTTCTTTTTCATACGTTTTGAAACACAGTACACATCTGCGGAGAAGTGATTTGCCGATTAACCTTAATGTTAAATTTGTGTTAACAAAACGCAATGTACACATAGTGTGTAACATGTTTACTTTTGAGTTTTTGTTAAACGCATTGCCTTGTGACTATGTGCGATTAACATCACTTTACGATCATTTGTCAAGCAATGTTACTAGTTAAGTCATTCGGCAAATCGCCGCCCTCCGCTGTTTTGTGATGTGTTTCAAAACCACCAAAACGCACCGTGTGGCCGCGCCCTCAGACAATTACTAGTTGAAGTTTTTTTTTCACTTTAGAATTTTACAATCATTTGTCCCATAATGTTGTGGATGGGGTCACACGTGTTAACGACTAAAAGTTGAGAACGTAACAGAAAAGAGACGAGCGCAGAGTGACGGAGACGAAGTCTCTGAAGACATCACGGCTGTGAGCGCGACTACAGGATGACCAGGATTACCGAATTAACCCGAGTAGAAACCGACCCGAGTATAGCCGAGGCCCCTAATTAATAACACAAAACCTGGGGAAAACCTATTGACTCGGTATAAGCCGAGGGTGGGAAATGCATTGTGTCCACAGCCTCCCATTATAAATGCCCGCTGGACCCGCCCCATAGTGTATACCAGCACCTGCCCCCCCGT
The DNA here is from genome assembly GCA_019512145.1 of Engystomops pustulosus. Classification (NCBI taxonomy): domain Eukaryota; kingdom Metazoa; phylum Chordata; class Amphibia; order Anura; family Leptodactylidae; genus Engystomops; species Engystomops pustulosus. The sequence goes on from WNYA01001412.1 coordinate 54,546, forward strand.
ATATAGCCTGCCAGCCCATACCCCCCAGTATATTACTCTGCCAGCACCTGCCCCCCCCAGTATATGCCTGCCAGCCCTTATCCCCAGTATTCAGCCTCCAGCCCGTATCCCCCAGCTATCGCCGCCAGCCCGTATCCCCCAGTATATACCTGGCCAGCTCCGTATGCCCCCAGTATATAGCCTGCCAGCCCTATCCCCCAGTCATACCTGCCAGCCCTATCCCCCAGTATATACCTGCCAGCCCGTATCCCAGTATATAGCCTGCCATCCGTATCTCCCTCAGTATTAGCCTGCCACCGTAATCCCCCGTATATAGCCTGCCAGCCCTATCCCCCAGTAATAATAATAGCCTGCCGCCAGTATATATAGCCTGCCCGCCCCCTCCCCAGTATATATAGCCCTGCCATCCCCCCCCTGCCCCAGTCAGTACATAGCCAGGCCCCTGCCCCAGTCAGTACATAGCCAGGCCCCAGTACATAGCCAGCAGCGGGGGAAGACGGAATGGTGAGTTTTGATATATTTTTTTTTACTCAAGTCGAGTTTGGGTTTTCAGCACATTTTTTTGATGCTGAAAAACTAGGCTTATACTCGAGTATGTGTGTGTGTGTGTGTGTATATATGTTAATTTGAAATACAGGCAGTCCCCTACTTAAGAACACACTCAGCTTACAGATGACCCCTAGTTACAAACGGACCTCTGGATGTTGGTAATTTACTTTATCCTTAGGCTACAATAATCAGCTGTAACAGTTATCACAGGCGTCTGTAATGTATCTTTATTGTTACTCCTGGTTCTTATGACAACCCAACATTTTTTTAAATCCATTCGTCACCGAGGCCAAAAAAATTTTTTGTCTGGGGTTACAATGATAAAATATACAGTTCCAACTTACATACAGATTCAACCTAAGAACAAACCTACAGAACCAATCTTGTATGTAACCCGGGGACTTCCTGTATTGAAAAATAAATATCCTGCTAATAAAAAAAAAAAAAATTATAGCCACTCGCCTCAGGCGGCAGAAAGTTTAGATTCCCCCTAACTTGCACCACAATGTAAGATCCTAAGTCTAATAAACCACACAAAAAAATGGACTGATGAATGCCCCCCCCCCCTCCTCTCCCCCCCCCTATTTGTTTTAGTCATTGCATGGAAAACCTTGAGTGTTTTAAAAACATCTATTGTGTTTTTTTAAAATTTTTAAGCAAAATCTCTCTCCATTTACACCAGGTGTCTGCATCGAAACCGTCGCGGGAGACTATTGCGACATAAAATACGACCACATCGTGGAATATAATGGTGAAAAACATTCGACACTTCCTTCCACCAAAAAAACTTTGGTCCCTCACGGCACAGATCTAAATCCCACATCTACTGCCCCCGGGGATCACAGGGAATCGCCGGATAATTTGCCGCACATTATTATCCCAAATACAGATGAGGCCGGGGGTAAAATATTTCCCTGCTCTGAATGTGGGAAATGTTTTAAGAAAAAATTTATTCTGTCCATGCACGAAAGAATTCACCGAGACGAGAGGCCCTTCCCGTGCGCCGAATGCGGGAAAAGTTTCAAAAGGAAATCGAGTCTCGTTGAACATCGGATCACTCACACGGAAGAGAGACCACACACGTGTCCGGAATGTGGGAAACATTTCAAAAAGAAATCCGTTCTATCGATGCACGAAAGAATTCACCGCGACGAGAGACCGTTTTCGTGTTCGGAATGCGGGAAAAGTTTTCGCCAGAGGCCGGCACTTTTTAAGCATCAGAGGAGACACCGGAAGGAGGAGCCGTATTCATGTCCAGAATGTGAAAGAAGTTTCCAACAGAAATCCAATCTGGTTATACATCAAAGAAGCCACACAGGGGAGAAGCCATATTCATGCGCCGAATGTGGGAAGTCTTTTTGCCAAAGAGCGTACCTTGTCGCGCATCAGTGGACCCACACGACAGAGAAACCCTTCTCGTGTTCTGAATGTGGGAAATGTTTTACGCAGAAATCGTTACTTGTCCTGCATCGGAGAACTCACACGGGAGATAAACCCTTTTCGTGCTCCGAATGCGGGAAAGGTTTTCTGCAGAAAGCGGCTCTTTTTATGCATCAGAGAATTCACACGGGGGAGAAGCCGTTTTCGTGTTCAGAATGTGAGAAGCGTTTTCGCTACAAGTCAGATCTGATTGTACATGAAAGGAGGCACAGAAAGGAGGAACCATTTTCATGTCCGGAATGTGAGAGGGGTTTTCGGCAGAAATCGGATCTCATTGTACATCAGAGAACTCACACAGGAGAGAAGCCGTATTCGTGCTCTGAATGTGGGAAGTGCTTTACCCAGAGATCCTCCCTTTATGCACATCAGAGAATTCACACAGGAGAAAAGCCGTTCTCATGTTCTGAATGTGGGAAAAGTTTTATGCAGAAATCGGTTCTTCTTATGCATCAGAAAATTCACACAGGGGAGAAGCCGTTTTCATGTTCAGAATGTGACAAATGTTTTCGTCAGAAGTCAGATCTTATTGTACATCAGAAACGGCACCGGAGGGAGGAGCCATTTTCATGTCCGCAATGTGGTAGAGGGTTTTTACAGAAATCGGCTCTTGTTGTACATCAGAGAACTCACACGGGGGAGAAACCATATTCCTGTTCGGTATGTGGCAAATGTTTTACCCAAAGATCATCCCTTGTTAGACATGAATTAATCCACAAAGGGGAGAAGCCATTTTCATGTTCTGAATGTGGGAAATGTTATAGCCATAAGTCAGCAGTTGTTCAGCATAAAAAACGAAGCCATTTTCAGACTGCGGAGCATGTTTTACCGCCGATCAGTGAGATTAAACCGACTATCATCTGAATTCTCTTTGTCTAAGTGTATTTCCTATGCTCTGACAATTGAACGCCACAACTTTGTAGCAGGACGTGGCGCAGCAGAGACGTCTATACAACAATTTTCTTTCCCTGATGGAACTGCTTCTTCTTTATCGTTGTTCTAGATAAAACTGACATTTTGGATTGATGGTCTAGCAATCATCAAAGGCCTGAATACACTGTAACAATGTGAGCCAACTACATGGCACACAACCATGCTTACTTTCCCTGGCGCCCACTTAATTTTTTTTGCTATATAATGTGCTCAATTCCCTCCTCTATTTACAATACAAGCAATGAATATACCACCCACATAAATATATACCAGCAGGAACCATACCACACAGGGAAATAAGTGTACTGCACACAAGGCGGCCATCGGGCAGATCTAGACATCACTTACTATATAAAGATACATTCCCACGACCGTAGGGGGACGTATGTACGGACGCAAGCTTGCGCCCTTACATGCGTCCCCCGTAGGCCAGCAATGGGCGCACGGAGCTATATGGCAGACTTAGAAATGGGGCCCTTTCCTCTTAATAAAAGGCCTCTAGCCTCTAAACAAAATTTGCATATACATAAGATTATAGTTTTATAAAGTTCTGGGCCACTAACAGTTTTATTAAAACAAAAGCATGAAACTATAATACATTAAAGGAACCTACCACCCGATCTTCCTTATGAGATAGATCCTTGATGGTGGGTTTCCTTTAACAAAATTTTTACAAATGTGAGAGGTGCACTAACTTTGGTGGGATACTGTAAGAGACGACAGAATAAATGAAATATTCCAATTTGTGGTCTACAGAGTGAACCTCATAGGATCCTATATATTTTAGGTTTAATAAGTTCAAGACTTTCTAGAATGTAAGTGATAACTGGAAAAAACTCCTGTGAGCCGACGTGGTCTGTAGGGAGAATGTCCCAGGCGCTTGTAGGTGTTGCTATTAGAAACTCAAAGGAGTCCGTACATTCTAGGCTCTTCAGTACAGGACTTGCCATAGTACTCAACGGGGGACATTTACTGACCCGCCCGATTTGCGATCCCCGATCCGGACTGTCCGACGGACATGCACTGTGCCGCAATTCACGTAGATCGTGCACCCAATATCCTGCATGTGTCACTTCCCCACTCAGGTCCCTGGAGTTCACCTTCTTCCTGGTGCATGTAAGTGCATTGTCCGTGTATAATGCGCTGTGCGGGGAGTCACTAAGATCGTGCACCCAATATCCTGCATGTGTCGCTTCCCCGCTCAGGTCCCCGGAGTTCACCTTCTTCTTCCTGTTGCATGTAAGTGCATTGTCCGTGTATAATGCGCTGTGTGGGGGGTCACTAAGATCCTGCGCCCCATATCCTGCATGTGTCACTTCCCCGCTCAGGTCCCTGGAGTTCACCTTCTTCTTCCTGGTGCATGTAAGTGCATTGTCCGTGTATAATGCGCTGTGCGGGGAGTCACTAAGATCGTGTGCCCGATATCCTGCATGTGTCACTTCCCCGCTCAGGTCCCCGGAGTTCACCTTCTTCCCAGTGCATGTAAGTGCATTGTCTGTGTATAATGCGCTGTGCGGGGAGTCACTAAGATCGTGCGCCCGATATCCTGCATGTGTCGCTTTCCCACTCAAGTCCCTGGAGTTCACCTTCTTCTTCCTGGTACATGTAAGTGCATTGTCCGTGTATAATGCGCTGTGCGGGGAGTCACTAAGATCCTGCACCCGATATCCTGCATGTGTCGCTTCCCCGCTCAGGTCCCCAGAGTTCACCTTCTTCTTCCTGGTGCATGTAAGTGCATTGTCCGTGTATAATGCGGTGGTGCGTGGGATCCCTAAGAGTCCTGTGGCACGCCCCGTACGCCCTGCATGTGTCGCTTCTCCCCCCGCTCAGTCCCCAAAGTTCCACCTTCCCATCTCTTCCTGGTGGCATGTCAAGTGCATTGTCACTGGGTTCATTGCAGCTGTGCGGGTTGAGTCACTAAATCTCGTGCGTCCGATTATCGCAATGTTCGGCGTGCACTGTCCCCGTCAGGTCCCCGGAGTTTTCAAGCCTTCTTCTTCTTAGTAGCTATTGGAAGTGCATTTGTCCTTGTATTATGCGCTGGTTGCGTACGGAGTCGCTAAGATCGTCGTCGATATCCTGCATGTGTCCGCTTCACCTTCCAGTCCCGGCTCGAGTGTCCTGGGTTCACCCTTTCTTCCTTCCGTACAGGTGCCATGTAAGATGCATTTGTCTGTTTTAATTAATTATTGGCTGTGTGGGAGTCACTAACTGACAAGTTGCCCTCAAATCTCCCTATTCATACCAGGTCTTCTTGCGCTCAGTATCCCCGGATCTTGCACCTTCTTGGTCCTGGCGCATGCAATGTATTGTCTTGCAAACACATTTTCCTTTAAAATTAGATGCCAAGTCACTCAGACTCCGAATCACAGTTCGGATCATCCACCCGATCGTGCCCGTCCCCCAGCGCTCCACGCCTCGCCGATTTGTTATCGGCATAGATAAACTGGCTGCCGCTGTGCGCCAAAAACGCCCTTCTAAATGCGAGCAAAACGGAAATTGCCGAACCTCTGGGGACCCTTAATAAGTTAAAAATGAAGAGTCCGCAAATGAGACTTATATCAAAGAACGACAACACGTCCATTCTTCTGTGCTTTTTCATTGGAATTTCTGGAATCCTTTAGGTCCAGTTTGCTGTGTACATCGTCAAACCTACAATTGATAGCATGCTGAGGAGCTCTCACATCGCTGGACATTGTCGAGTACAGGTTCCTGGGGCTGCTTGTTACAATGCTCTGTCGTGTCACCTTGTATCAGGGGTCTTTTCAGATACCGTTTTTGTATGTCCAAATACCAGAAGTGGAGTGAGAGATAGAGGAGATCGGCTCTCCCAATATATATTTCTCATCCATTATTACCCCAACTCCTCGTTATGAGCTTAATAAAACTAAACTGCATTTCTGAAAACCTGAACGTCGTGAACGCAGCCTTGCAGGTCTCTACACTAATTTCTGGACATGGGGAGGGGTACCTGGAGGGGGGGGGCTGAAAGCATCTGGAATGTACGGATAGTTCAATGGTACAATAGTAACAAAGAGAGAGCTGACTTATGACGCGTCTATGGCGCAGTATCGCCTCGACACCTGTCACCACATCACCTTCTAGAGTCCTGGCTACCTCCAACAGCACAGACACTCATCACGTCCGGCAAACACATTTTTACGGATGACTGAAATCATGACATACAATAAAGGTTTCTTAATTCTTTTCTTCCCTCATACGACACGTGACTGATCACTGATTTATTGACACATTAAGCTAGCTTCTCCTAGATCACGTTACCTGATCACATATCTACATGCATTACAACACATGGTCTTCTCCTATACAAGTGACGTGAATCAGTCAACATGATCATGACCTCTTTAAAGGGTTTCCTTCCCCGCCTATACATGTGACTGTGATCACATGCATCAGAACAGTCATTACAGGTCTTAAATACAGCTGACTGAATCACATGTCATTGACATCATTAAAGGTCTCCTTCCCCTCCTACACCAGTCGTGACTGGATACATGGCAAGTTGATATAATTAACAACATTACAGTGTTCTCTCTCCTAATACACGTGACTGATCACATGATCATGACCATTCATTTAAAGGGTTCCATCCTACCACTGATCACTGAGCCGATCTTTAGTTGCTATTAATCAGGTGGGTGTGTCTTCTCTGTTATTGTCCATTGCCCACCTGGATCATTGCAATCACTCTTCATCTCAACTATAGGCTGTATATATATTATATATGTATAACATGTATGTATGGGATGGTTTATTATTTATAGTCAGTCTTTGTGTTGTGTAGGGACATTATACAGTTCATTCCAATTATTCTGATCCCCAGCAGAAATAAGGAATATTAGGATCTGATAGTCAGACAAGAATATAAGGATCAATAATCTGGAGCATCCTCGTGTGTGTGTATATTATATATATATATTATTCTATATGGACGTCAGCTTACATGCTCTCTTACACACCCTACCAGTCAGCTTACTGAGAATCATCATACTGGGGGCTTCCCCACATCAGTGAAGCACCCGTTCTGCTGGCGCGGGCCAATACATCAGAGCAGGGCGTACTCGAGAGGCTTGAGGCCCTTGGCAATACTTCCTACTGTCTGCATGGGGGCCCCAACCCTTAAAAAATATATACATATTTATAAACATCTATCTCCTTCACGCTCTTGCCCATATCAGAAGAGCACAACAGGTGTATGTATTAGGTGGCAACGGTGGTGAGCCCTCTTCATACCGAGGTTGGGTTCGCTGCATATTGCTGCAAACACACGCGATTGGCTGCCATGACCGCCTCGGTCTGCTATACGGCTTCTGGAGATTCATTACAATGCGCCAGTGGCTCTCACTGTACTGTGATCCTAATAATAAAAAAAAAACTGGCATCATACTGCAAAAACTTTAAAATTCAGTTAACACCGTAACACGGCACACGCTGCCCCCCCCCCCCCCCCCTTTCCTATAACTGTAAATATAAAAATCAACAAACATGTATGGGTAACACTTACACAGTGCGGTATCAACATATAAATGAACAGGTTTAAATTATCGATGGTGAACCCCTTAACGTCAATAGCCAAATGTCGAGAAACGGCACATTTTTAGCACCATTTTACTACACAGTCACATGCCGACAATGTAACAAAGTCATCAATAGGTCTACAAAAACTATAGGGTAGAAATTGAACAACTTCGGTCTCAGCACAAAAAAATAAGACGCTAAAGCACAGATCCGTTGCACACGACATAGATGAAAAAGTTACTTAGCGTCAAAAGAGATGGCGAAACAATTTGTTCTTTTCGTACACGCGTTGTTGTATCATGGGAAAAAGTATTGAACACTTGCTTACCTAGTACACATGCTGATGGGCCCCACAGTCTGTGCCGGGCCCCCGACTATAATGACGTGGTTTAGAGTAATAGTCCCTGCTCATATGGGAAAGGGAACACCATAAGGTCCCCCTAACCTCTTGGGTCCGTTGTGAGTCTTCACACCATCTAGACACCCCCTCATGTTACGCCCTCTACAGTATTGAAACATCAATAAAACTGATATAAATTCTGGTATACAAACACCGTGATGGTACCGCCCGAACCAAAGAATCGGATGACATCATTTGGATCGACCTGGCGAAAGTACTTAAATCTTGAGCCCACAAGACAACTGATGCCAATTTTTATTCATCTGCACTTTCACCCCATTCTTTCAGCAGGGGTGCGGGCTGAATGATCGATCGAGGAAACCTTGTATCATCCCTTCAGTGATGAACTATCACCACCAGACAATGGGGCAGATTTATCCAAGTGTCTGAAAGTCAGAATATTTTCCGATTGCCCATGGCAACCATCACCGCTCCCCTTTAAATATTCATGAGCACTGGTGAAATGTAAGCTGAGTGCTGTGAGTTGGTTGGTCATGGCACGGCGACAAGAATTCTGACTTTCAACTGCTTATATAATCTGCCCCAATGACTTTAAAATAATATAGGAGTTGTATCAAAGTCGCTAGAGTCAGAACTGTTCTAGTTTCCGTTTTGCAACCATCAAGCTCAGCTTTCATTTTCCTCCGCACAGCTGTTTAGTAAAAATATGAAAGCTGAGCTCTGATTGGTTTCACATGGGCAGCTAGAACCGGTTTTAACCTTAGGATTGAAGATGATCTAATGACTCCTCAGAATGTCCAACAGAAGCAATCCAAATATACACTTTCTTACTTAACAAGATGCGTAACCTGCATTAACTATTAACCATTATAACTCCAAGACAAACTATTAGGTTACAAAACTGCTGGCACAGGTATTTGTTTTCGAGCTGTGTCACTGTTATCTTCATATGTAGTCGACCAACTTCTGCCTATCTGGCATGGGACGTTCCGGTGCTCAGTTCAGATCGAGGCACCCACTTTATCACACAAGAGAGTATTCAGAAGGTGGTGCGGCATTTCCAGTGTTAGAACACGTGGTAACAAAAAGATGTTGGTAGCCCACATTTCATGTCGGTAGGCGTGCAGGGGGGCCGCCAGTTTCATGACTGAACGTTGCCAGAAGAATCCTTGAACTTGCATCATAGTACACAGCAACGGCACATTAGTACACAGGATACTGCACATGTACACAACCCCCTTGCACATAGTTACCCCAGGACCCCTTCACAATTGGTAACCACAATCAGACCCTGCACCTAGAGGGACCAGGAGCCCTTGCACAAGGACAAGGACAGCGGGCAACCAGGAGATAACATGCAGACAACGCCCAGAGTGCACAACAGGACCCCGGGCACATAAAGCACACAGACACCCGGGCAGCTAGGCACACGCCCAGTACACACAGACCCTGCACTAGAGCACACAGGACCGCGGGCACACACATGCACGGCACCTAGTACACAGGACCTTGTCACATAGTTTCTACACAGGACCCGGCACATAGGTACAACAGGACCCGGGCAACATCTACCACAGGACCCGGCACAATCGAGCACACAGGACCCTGCACATAGCACACAGACCTACGCACACTGTCGCGCGGCACATATACACCCAGGACCGGGGCCGCCGGCACATCAAGGCACTAACAGGGACCCGTGCACATAGCAGCATCACAAGGACCCCGCAAGTGCATCACAGGGACTCTCGGCACATATCACCAGGACCCTGCACATACACACAGGACCCGGCACATAGCCACACAGGTACACTACCGCACATAGCCCACAGACCCGCACTAATCACACTGCACATAGTAAGACACGGAACGGCACATAATCACACTGCAACATAATACACAGGACCCGGCACATAGTACAATCCTGCGACCGTCAAGCAAATACCCAGTGACAACCGCAGGGGCCCACGGCACATAGTATCCCAGACGCCTGCACATTACACAGACCCCCGGCACATAGTACACACAGGACCCGGCACATAGTACACAGGACCCGGCACATAATGCACACTGCACTGCTCTTAGTAAATGTGCCCCAGTGTCTGCCCTTGTGTTCTCTAAATGGAGAAGAAGTAAATCATCAGATTGCTTCCATTAGTTCCTCCAGGTGTTTTGAACCTTTGCCACTTTGTCTCCCTATAAGAAATATATAGGATTTATTCTGACAAAAGGATGGCAATTCAAACAGAACACCTGATGGCGGAGAGGATATTAAACTCACCCTAGAAGATCATCTACCTTATAACTGGAGAGAGATTCTTCTGGACCTCCATGGTTTGTTCTATGTAGAGATGAGGGAATGGTATAAACTGACATCAATGTCCTCTCTCCCTGCACAAGGACTACAATAGTAGTGAAGAGGATCCCTGGCGAGGGGGCAGGTGGTGGAGTCAGGATTCCGGTGATCTTATTAGGGAACGTCTCCTCCGCACCACTGATACACACGAGGACCATCCATCAGGAATGCCTGGGAGGTCACCACGAAGATCGACCGAGCTGCTGACTGGAGATGGAGGGGTGTCGGAAATGTATCTATGATTGTGGTGGGACATTCACTTACGGGTCCTCGTGACTCCATTTCTGTGGGTTTTCCGAAATATTTCGATTTTCCCCTTAATTGGCCCCCGGGTATTTTCTGGTAGCGACGCATCAGGTTTTGGTGCATCACCGCGCGCTTTCCATCATTGCGACAGAAATCGAGGAGTGGCCGTCGGAAACCACGGAATTTAAATTCAAATTTGTGTCGCACGACACTGCAACTCTAACATACAACCGGGAAGACTAAATTGACCCTCTGGACCTGAGCGGGAAGCGACACAGCCTGAGAATTGGACGCTTCATCAGCCAAAATCTTAGTGATCGCGGCAGCTCCGAACTTCCTCGTCGGACTACTGACCATCTGGGGATCGGGCACGGGTCAGTAATGTAGCCCCAGTGACTTTGGTTTAAGACGTTGTGGAAGTAGTTAAGCAACAAATGTTATTGTTTCAAAAAGCAGGCAGTCGACAATCCGTGCCAAACCATTGACAAACATAACAGTGATTAGTTTCTTTTGATAACGTCTGTCGTTTTATACGTAACCTTGCACTTTGGAAAATTGTTAAGGGTTTAAATTCTGCGCATAGTTTTAATCTCGTAGTTTGTATTCCCCTAAATAACAAAATTTACACAAACTCAACATCACTATGATTGTAGTAAACTGTGTAAAATACTTTTTAAATCTGGACACTTCTTTTGTACTTAGCCCCTGCCTTATCTTCTTAGTTTGCAGCACTGTGTAATCCGATAAGGATTATAATTGTAGTGGTGTGTCCCACACCCAGCCTCTCCTCACCAAAAGGATCAGCACATAAACAAACTTTTTTGGTTAAGTTTAACATTTGTTTGCCATATTATGTTGGCCCGAATACACGCGTAAGGACTCTACACACCTCCTTCCATAAGTTTGTAATATGGGTCAATATTACCTCGAGATCACGTGCCAGAGATGCAAGGAAGTCAGATTCTACAAGATCTATGACCCTAAACTATGGCACAGCATAGGATCGAGTTGGATAAGATTGCATGGGGGATGTATAACGATATCCATTTATTATTTTCTGCTGGTGATAGTGTATTATCAGCTAACCATCACATTCCGTAATTCAGTTCTCCTCCTCACTTGGGATGATTCGAGCTGGACTGTCGACTGCCTATTGTGTGACAGGGTGTTGTCGCATAGACTTGACCTGTAGAGAGACGGAGTAGATGGTGGATATGAACCCATCCCCCCTTATCCCTAGACACTCTCCAATTAACTTGGGCACTACTTGGACCCCCCCTGTAACCCATGCGCGTAGCTATAAATAGAACTCCATAGAGAATCTGTCGGCCGAGGATACCGGTACTGGTCATAATCTACTGGTCAAATACTAAGACGAGACGTGTCCATCCCATATCGTCTATTAGTCTGCCCCCTAAAATGTAAAACCTTAACTCCACGACCTGTAAACCTGGGAAAAGCGAGCTCCATCCCCGAGATGTTCTAGGGAAATGAGCTTTGGAACCCCGCTTACTTGTCTCCAGGAGCGTGTTCTGGTCTGGGCCACCAAACCTGGGATGAACCAGGGGGGGGGAGTTTAATAATGTGGCCTACCAGGTCGTGCGTAACTTACAGGAGAGGCAGAGCCGCCATACTGCAAGAATTCTGAATTGTGCCTTCCTGACCCTACTCCCTGTTGGTGAAAATACTCCTATTTGGTTACACTTTATAGACTCGAAGTTATACACACTGTAATACCAACAGTTCTATCAACTAATGGCGCCCACACACTTCTGACAACGCGGACAACAGAGTGTGTCACGGCTAGATACTTATGCTTGACCACACCATGGGCCCCTAGGCCGGTTCTGTCCCTTCTGCTTTTTCCTATCTTCCAAGGGGAGTGGACGGTGTTAAGACATAGTAAAGTAAACGCAGAGCAATGTGCAGGCATAATAATGGAGAAATGGTGCACAGCCTCCCATGTCGGGCGTATTGTGTTCATTTCAGATGACTGGGCCCCCTGACCTGTGGGCCCCATACAACTGCTTGGCTGCTACACTGTATTTACACCCTTGATGTGCCACAAGTAGGGGAATTTGGACGACTAAGAAAAAGTGTGACTTGGCCCGCTAAATAAGTATCATGCAGATGAGGGCAGAGCTCCTATGTTTGGTTTTCTTCTCGTTTTGCTCACTATTGTGTTCTCCACCGTGGATTGTATATTTGTGTTTGTGTGTCAGGTTCCTATAAGGTTCAAGGATATCAATATCTGTTTCTCTTATGGAAGAAGTGGGACTACATAGAAGGACATCATAGGACCAGTATGTAAGACCTTATTAATGGAACATCATCAACTTTTCCTACATCAAACCAGGTCAAAGAGGATACATTGTTGTTGTTTGTTCATCCTCCTACTTTGCCTGTGCCGCCTCCTTAGCTTTATCTCAGGTCTCCCTCTCTCGTTGCATTTGTTTTGCTCTGATTTTATTTACAATATGTTGCCTTGCATTTATTCTATAATGATGTACATCAAGCTACGTTGGGGAGTTTTTTGTTTGTACATTAGAGTAACAGAGAAAAACTCCTCCGTCTACAGAATGTTTGGGCTCCATACAATGCAGTCCCCCGGGTTATCATACAGATTCGGTTCTTTAGGTGACTTTTGTATGAGGTAGTCGTAACTGTTATCTTAAGACACTTGTCCATGTAACATTGGGTTTCAAAATATTTCTTGTTGCTCCGTAATGATTTGGACCAAGGATCTCAATAAAATCCATTACACGACACCATTACAGCTGATCAGGTGCAGCCGCGGACTGAAAGTCTACACATCCAAAGATACGCGCCCGATGTCAAGCGGTCCATCTGATAACTAGGGTCGTCTGTAAGTCGGTGTCCATAGTCTTAGGACTGTCGTTTTTGCGAATAAATATGTCACTGATTAAAAGATCTGTCTAAATACATTCAGTATTGTTATAATCTCGACAAAAAGTTTCCATGTCGTTTACTCTGCAAATAGAAACCATATACCATAAACTAAATGACCAGGTATTGCCTATCCAAAAAAAACTAACGGAACTAACAAGACATTAAATGGAACCTGTCACCTAGTAATTTCGTTCTAGTGTCAGGTTCCAGTAGCCTCTAACTATGCTGATGTTTAAAATCTGCCTTTCTGTCAGCATTCTGCAATCGTTTCAGTAACTTGTATATAAGTTAATTCAAAGTCACCGCACCTACCTGGCGCCCTGCCAGACCATGTGGCGAGTCCCGGGAATGGGGCGCTGCACGCCTGGCTCATCCTCCTACATTCTTCTCTGCGCCACACCAGTCCCCCACCTTCTCCCCACCATTCCCCTGTCTCGCTCAATACACATGAACAGGAACACACAGAAGTTGGAAACTAGCTCGTGACCATGGTGCTTCCTCACTGCCACAGTATGGGAAGGGGTTCCCGCTGCAGCCGGTGTCAGTCTACTCCTCATCCTACACTAAACTAACTGAGCAGAAAAAGAATTATGAGCTGCAGCCCCGGCCCTTTCCACCGGGACTCGCTACAAAAAACAAAAACAAAAAAGGGTTCTGGCAGGGACCAGGTAATTTGAATTCAACTTACATAAGACTGAAACGATTCAGCAATGCAAGCACCCACAATGTTTTATAGCATCAGCTAGGCCATTGGAACCTGTTTCAGTAAAAAGGTGCATCTAGTGACAGGCTCACGTTGAAGTAACCGACGACCCAAATTCACGCTTTAAAAGTAACAATTGTGAACAATCGTGCAATGTGGACCATTGTGATGAGTAATCTTTGTGCATCTTCTGCAGATAATTCCAGGTAAAGATCTAACACAGAGAGGTTTGCCAATCGGAGCGATCCACTGATTAGCCGGTAGGTGTGTATCATAGTATCCAGTCACTCATTTAAAGCAAACCTGATCACCATGAATTTCATTAATACAGCTGCGAGTGACAGTTCAATGAACTAATGCTATGTTGTGGTTTTAAAAATTTGCACTTCTTTCCGCATCCGGTGAAAAAAATGTCAGTGCATCATAAAACTTTTATGTAGCCAACATTCCCGTGTGAGTGAGTCCTGGGGAGGGCAGTGCAGCGCGATGTCCTCTCCTCATGCACCAACTTTCACTTCCCCCCGACTACACTCCCCTTACCCTGGCGGCTCAATGCAACTGACTGGACGATGTTGGGGTGGTGTTGATGAATGGTGGCAGAGGAGACTGACACAGGCACAAACAAACAGGTCTGCTGCTGCTTCTCCTGCACGTTCCAGACCTTCAGCCATGCTGCTGCAGGGAGCCCAGGTAAGTGTGTATAAAAACTTAAATAAGTACTTAAAAGTACTAAATTGCTTCACATGTTTGACATTAAAAATTGAGAATAGCATAGACTATTGGACCGGTCACCAGCCTAAAATAATATTCCTGGTGACGGGTTTGCTTAACGTCATTTTAGTTATCATCGGCCTTTTTAAATGTTTCATTTATCGGCTCTGTATTTAGCATGCAAGGACATTTTTTGTGCCTTTGTCTCTTTTCCAATCGTCTTCAGTGTACATCATGTGGTTCAACTATGTAACAAAATCATCTGAATGAACGAAAGATGAAACGATAACAAATGAAGCCGAGACAGGATGCAGCGTATCACCCCTCTCTGCTTTGTGTGGAGGAAGAATCTCTCCAGCAGATATAGACGCAGTGTGAGCGAATCCCCCAATAGTTCACTTGCAAAGAGTGAAATGCCATAGTGAAATCTGTACTTGACACCATAGACCATTATAATTATCGTTACCGTGGTCAGGAATATTTACCCGATCGTGGATGTTAACACCTGTATTGGCCGCCGGCAAAGCCACCAGTCACCTCTTTGTTTGATTGTCGCTCCTGTGACTTCATTGGGGGACGAACGATCTGTCTTCACTAAGGTCCCGAATGCCGTCTTGTCTCGCCAGACCTATTACAGTACATTTTTGCGATTTGCACATTGTAAAGAAGAATGTGGGCAGCACATGGTGGTATCAAAGGAGACTATTTGGTGGTCTCATAGAAAACTTGATACACAAAAACTAAAGTAAATCATAAACAATATTGGGTAGTGCTACGTTCCACAATGTCCGATATATGAAAGTTAAGAACCTGTGGTGCGATTTCCTGGCACTGAACCCTGATGGAAAATGGCGGCCTCGAATGTCCAAAATGTCAAATCGGGCTCACTCACCGGTGGGCTGGTTCCCGCGATCTGGTGTGTGCGTCCCCCGCCTCCCTAGGACGCTTGCGCACGGCTTCTCGAGATTTAAAGGGCCATCGTGCTGCTAATTGTCGCTGGCCACATCGCAATTTTAAATAAATAGCTAGCCACTTCTCCTTTTTTCCTATACCTAACCTTACCCATACCACATACAACCGACCTACCACCATACCCTTCCAACCTTCCGCGCGGATCTTTGTGCCTTGTATCCTTTGCAGAAAGCTGTGTAATTTATCTCCATGATTCCCCGTGCTCGTGTTGCGAATTCCGTTGTGACACCCCGGTCTCGTTTCTGTTTTTTCGGTTCTGACTCCACCCCTTGCTGCGTCTTCCCTGACCTTCCTCTACGTCACCACTCTGTTCCTTGCTGCCAGTCCTGACCATCTGGCCTTGTCTCTGACTACGATGCATGCTGCGACGCCTTCGTACTGCACCCCTTTTGGCTGGCAAAAAGGTTGCGCCTGTGGATAGACCTGGTGGTACCGCCCACGTCTTGTCAACAATCCCAACCATGCTTTGTCGGTGGCTCTTAGGTGAAAACCGGTACACTTAGCCACGCTGTCTACACAGGTGTCGGCTATCGTCATCACAGTCCACGGTGGTCCAGAGTGTCAATCATGCTTAGCCGATATGGTGTCACGTACAAAATTCCTGAGGGAGCAGATTGAGAGAGTCTATGGGTACTGAAGAAAACATTCGTCTCAAAAAAAAACACACTCCCTGATGGACATTTACTATTCAGCTCAAAAAAACGGATTAAACGCTAGAAATGTGCACTTTAGCAGGCATTAATTATAGGATAGCTTCATCAGATCATTGACACCTAACAAACCACTACCCATAGTACGTGGTCAAACAGTGAAGGGCAGCTTCTAGATCATGTACTTTCTTCCATGGTGTGCTGGGTCCTGGGCTGGCTCATCCAGAAAACACTTGAAGTGAATGTAATAGTTTTGTATAACTCAAATGAAGTCATGGAGGCGTGAGATTTAACACTGATCTGGGGAACTTTACAGGCTATGGATAGGAACAATAAGTGAGGATAGTGCACTGGTGTATAATAGCCATTATCATTAATTTGGGTGGATATTTGCACTGACAGACGTAGGGTACATTTACATGAGCCGTGGTTGAGCAACTGCATTTACGCCGCGCTGGAGAGGAGGGGGGATGAGCTTTGCGTACCTCTTCATCGTAAGAAGCGTACCCAGCACGGCCGCAAACGGGGAAAAGTGATCAAAGGCATGCTACACCAATCCTTATCCCTTCTCTCTGTAGTTGTAATCTTAATTGCTCTCGCTCTGTTCCTTGACTTTGTCTCCCTTCTAGTCTACACCATACTCTCCGTCTCGTGTGTCTGACCAGTGCTGTACAAGGCAAAACTATTACGAGTCATTCTATGGCTTCTAATGGAATTTTCTTATATTTTTCTTTTTTTTATTGTTATTATTACACGAATGAATCTGGCAGAAAAATCTACACCACCGGAGATCGCCTAGTCTAATTGTTTTCCTTCCCAGAGTGACTCACAAGGAAATCAGATGTCCAACATAATTATCAGGTCTTGTAACAAGAATTGCATCTTAAACTCAAATACTAGATTTTTGAACACTATGAAAAATACTAAAAAAAAAAAAAAAAAAACCTTTTGCTTAGCTGCTCACTTGAAGTAGTTGTGGCTATATAGTCGGGGGAAAAACGTCCTCCACTTCCAAGTGCGTGCATTCTGATCACGAAAGTGCTAGTACCAAAAAAAAATATACAAAACATGTCTCGAAGACTAAAAATTTAAAAATAATAACATTAAATCCATTGGTAAACAACGTGAATACAAACAGGTAATGCATTTCATCATGACCTTACTCATAGGTCCTTAATCCTACCTGAGGCTCATGAGGTTGATAAAGGGTGAATCATGTCAAACCGACATTTACCAACACTACAGCAAGTGACATGGAGGTTCCCTAATATACCTATTAGTTCTAAAGGACAAAAAAAATTGTACCCCCTCATATCCCTAAAATTAACTTTATCTTTCCTATCTTCCCCGACAGACAGTTCATCTACAGGAGTCTGAGGGGTGTGTCTGGCTCGCACGCGGCCCTCAGCCATGGAAGCATCAGAATTTCTCTCATGTATACAACTGCATGTCATGTGATCCAAGGTGACTCATCTAAGGTTCCTTTGGTCACTTATTTTGTTTCGTCTAAACACCCCCCCCCCCCCCCCCCCTTTCCTTATAACTGATAAATAGTAAAAATCACAAACATGTTGGGTATCACTGCGGTATCAACATATAATGATGGTTAATATCGATGGTGAACCCCTTAACGGAAAATAGCCAAATGTCGGAAACGCCATTTTTACACCATTTTACATCACATAACAATGTAACAAAGTCATCAATAGGTCACAAAATGGTAGAAATGAAAACGTCGGCTCAGGCAGCAAAAAAAAAGACGCCTAACACAGATCCGTGCACCGAAGTATGAAAAAGTTATTAGCGTCAGAAGATGGCGAAACAATTTTCTTTTTTCGTACACATTGTTTTAATCATTGAAAAAGTATTGAACAGCTGCGTAACTAGAAGCTGATGGGCCCCAGTCTGTGCCGGGCCCCCGACTATAATGTGTGGTTTATAGTAATAGTCTTCTCATATGGGAAAGGGACACCATAAGGGCCCCCTAAACCTCTTGGGTCCGGGTGTGATCGCACCCTCTACACCCCCTCAAGTTACGCCCCTGGTATTGAAACACAATAAAACTGATATAAATCTGGTATCACCGTGATGGTACCGAACCAAAGAATAAAGGAGACAAATCATTTGGATCGAACAGCGAAAGTATTAAAATCTGAGCCCACAAGACACTGATGCAAATGTATTTATCTGCCACTTTCACCCCATTCTTTCAGCAGGGGTGTCGGGCTGAATGGATCGATCTGAGGAAACCTTGTATCATCCCTTCAGTGATGGAAATATCACCACCAGACAATGGGGCAGATTTATCAAGTGTCTGAAAGTCAGAATATTTCCAATTGCCCATGGCAACCAATCACAGCTCCCCTTTAAAATATTCATGAGCACTGGTGAAATGTAAGCTGAGCTGTGATTGGTTGCCATGGGCAACTGGAAATATTCTGACTTTCAGACTGCTTGATAAATCTGCCCCAATGACTTTAAAGTAATATAGGGAGATTTATCAGAAGTCTCTTAGAGCAGAACTGTTCTAGTTGCCTTTTGCAACCAATCAGAGCTCAGCTTTCATTTTCCCACAGCTGTTTATAAAATTAAAGCTGAGCTCTGATTGGTTTCCATGGGCGACTAGAACAGTTTTACCTTAGAAATGAGATGATAAATCTCCATCATAATGTCCAACAGAAAGCAATCCAAAAGACTTTCTACTAAAAGATGGCTTACCTGCATTAAACTATTAAACCTATTAAACTCCAAGACAAACATTAGGTACAAACTGCTGGCACAGGTATTTGTTTCGAGTGCGACTGTTATTCTTCATGCGACACAAACTTCTGCAATGGGCGTTCCGGTGCTCAGTCAGATCGTGCACCACATTTATCACACAGAGTATGTCAGAAGTGTGTCGCATTTCCAGTGTTAAAGGTGTAACAAAAAAGATGTTGGTGCCCTCTGTCGGGGCAGTGCAGGGGGCGCCAGATTCATGAAGAACGTGTGCCAGAAATCCTGAAACTGCATATAGTACACAGGACACGGCACATAGTACACAGGATACTGCACATAGTACACACCCCCTGCACATAGTACACAGGACCCTGCACATAGTACACAGGACCCTG
>WNYA01001413.1:0-74005 GCA_019512145.1 Engystomops pustulosus
GCAGTAGTTATTATGTAGTTAATATTCTGTACATAGGGGCACGTATTATAGTAGTATATTGTACATGGGGCAGTATTATAGTAGTTATATTCTTGTACATAGGGGGCATATTAGAGTTATATTCTTGTACATAGGGGCATTTATAGTAGTATGTATTCTTGTACATAGGGGGCAGTATTATAGTAGTTATATTCTTGTACATAGGGGCAGTATTATAGTAGTTTATTCTTGTACATAGGGGCAGTATTATAGTAGTGTTATATTCTTGTACATAGGGGGCAGTATTATAGTAGTTATATTCTTGTACATAGGGGGCAGTATTATAGTAGTTTAATTCTTGTACATAGGGGGCAGTATTATAGTAGTTTAATTCTTGTACATAGGGGCAGTATTATAGTAGTTATATCTGTACAAGGGGGCGGCTAAGTATTATAGTAGTTATATTTTTGTACATAGGGGCAGTATTATGTAGTTTAATTCTGTACATAGGGGCAGTATATAGTAGTTTTCTTGTACAAGGGGGCGGCAGTATTATAGTATTATATTCTGTACATAGGGGGCAGTATTATAGTAGTTAATTCTGTACATAGGGGCAGTATTATAGTATTATATTTTGTACATGGGGGCAGTATTATAGTATTATATTCTTGTACATAGGGGCAGTATATTATAGTGTTAATTGTTGTACATAGGGGGCAGTATTATAGTAGTTATATTCTGTACATAGGGGCAGTATTATCAGTAGTTATATTCTGTACATACCGTAGGGCAGTATTAGTATTATTTGCTGACATAGGGGCAGTATTATAGTAGTTATATTCTTTGTACATAGGGGGCAGTAGTATTATATAGTGATATTCTTGTACATAGGGGGCAGTATTATAGTAGTTATATTCTTGTACATAGGGGCAGTTATTATAGTAGTTATATTCTTGTACATAGGGGGCAGTACTTATAGTAGTTATTTCTTGTACATAGGGGGCAGAGTATTATAGTAGTTATATTCTTGTACATAGGGGAAGTATTATAGTAGTATTATATGTCTTACATAGGGGCAGTAGATTATAGTTAGTATATTCTTGTACATGGGGGGCAGATTATAGATTATAGTCTTGTACATAGGCAGTATATAGTAGTTATATTCCTGTACATAGGGGGCAGTATTATAGTAGTTATATTGTACATAGGGGGCAGTATTATAGTAATATCTTGTAACATAGGGGGCAGTAAAGTATATAGTAGTATTTGTACATAGGGGGGCAGTATATAGTAGTTATATTTTGTAATAGGGGGCAGTATTATAGTAGTTATTCTTGTACATAGGGGGCAGTATTATAGTAGTTATATTTTGTACATAGGGGGCAGTATTATAGTAGTTATATTCTTGTACATAGGGGCAGTATATAGTAGTTATATTCCTGTACATAGGGGGCAGTATTATAGTATTTATACTGTACATAGGGGCAGTATTATATTAGATATATCTCTGTACATAGGGGCAGTATTATAGTAGTTATATTCTTGTACATAGGGGGCAGTATTATAAGTAGTTATATGCTTGTACATAGGAGGCAGTAGTATAGTAGTATATTGCTTGTACATAGGGGCAGTATTATTAGTAGTATATTCTTGTACATAGGGCGGCAGTATTATAGTAGTATATTCTTGTACATAGGGGGCAGTATTATAGTAGTTATATTCCTGTCATAGGGGCAGTATTATAGTAGTTATATTCTTGTACATAGAGTAGGGCAGTATATTAGTGTTTATTCTTGTACATAGGGGGCAGTATTATAGTAGTTATATCTTGTACATAGGGGCAGTATTATAGTAGTTATATTCTTGTACATAGGGGCGGGCGTATTATAGTAGTTATATTCTTGTACATAGGGGCAGATTATAGTAGTATATTCTTGTACATAGGTGGCCAGTATTATAGTAGTTATATCCTGTACATAGGGGCAGTAGTTATAGTAGTTATATTCTTGTACATAGGAGTGCAGTATTTATAGTAGTTATATTTGTACATAGGGGCAGTATTATAGTAGTTATATTCTTGTACATAGGGGCAGTATTATAGTAGTTATATTCTGACATGGGGCAGTATTATAGATTTATATTCTTGTACATAGGGGCAGAGATTATAGTAGTTATATTTTCTGTACATAGGGGGCAGTATTATAGTAGTTTATGCTTGTACATAGGGGGCAGTATTATAGTAGTTAATTCTTGTACATAGGGGGCAGTATATATAGTTATTCCTGGTACTAGGGGCAGTATTATAGTAGTTATATTCTGTACCATAGGGGGCAGTATTAGTAGTTATATTCAGTACATAGGGGCAGTATTATAGTAGTTATATTCTGTACATAGGGGCAGTCAGTATATAGTAGTTATATTCTTGTACAAGGGGGCAGTATTATAGTAGTTATTATTCCTGTACATAGGGGGCAGTATATGTATATTAATTCTTGTACATAGGGGGCAGTTATATAGTTATTCTTGTACATAGGGGCAGTATTATAGTAGTTATATTCTGTAATAGGGCAATAGAGTTTATAGTTAGTTATAGTCCTGTACTAGGGGGCAGTTATAGTAGTTATATTCTTGTACATAGGGGCAGTATTAGTAGTTATATTCTTTACATAGGGGGCAGTATTATAGTAGTATTTTTGTACATAGGGGCAGTATTATAGTAGTTATATTCCATGTGACTAGGGCAGTATTATAGTAGTTATATTCTGTACATAGGGGGCGAGTATTATAGTAGTTATATTCTTTGTACATAGGGGCAGTATTAAGTAGTTATATTCTTGTAATAG
Organism: Engystomops pustulosus; assembly: GCA_019512145.1. NCBI lineage: Eukaryota > Metazoa > Chordata > Amphibia > Anura > Leptodactylidae > Engystomops > Engystomops pustulosus. The sequence goes on from WNYA01001413.1 coordinate 2,823, forward strand.
GGCAGGGCAGTTATAGTAGTTATATTTTGTACATGGGGCAGTATTATAGTAGTTATTGCTTACATAGGGGCAGTATTATAGTAGTTATATTCGTACATGAGGGCGATTATAGTAGTTATATCTTGTACATAGGGGCAGTATATAGTAGTTTATTTGTACATAGGGGCATATTATAGTAGTTAATTTGTACATAGGGCAGTATTATAGTAGTTTATATTCTTGTACATAGGGGAAGTATTATAGTGTTATATTCTGTACATAGGGGGCCAGTATTATAGTAGTTATATTTCTGTACATAGGGGGGCAGTAGTTATAGTAGTATATTCTTGTACATAGGGGGGCGAGTATTGATAGTATTATATTCCTGTACATAGGGGGCAGTATTATAGTAGTATATTCTGTACAGAGGGGCAGTATTATTAGAGTTATATTCCTGTACATAGGGGCAGGATATAGTAGTTATATTCTTGTACATAGGGGGCAGTATTATAGTAGTTAATTCCTGTAATAGGGGCAGTATTATAGTAGTTATATTCTGTACATAGGGGGCAGTATTATAGTAGTTATATTCTTGTACAAGGGGCAGTATATAGTAGTTATATTCTTGTACATAGGGGCAGATATTATAGAGTTAGTATTCTTGTACATAGGGTGGCAGTTATTATAGTAGTTATATTCTGTACATAGGGGCAGTATTATAGTAGTATTACTATCCTGACATAGGAGGGCAGTATTATGTAGGTATATTCCTGTACATAGGGGGCAGTATTATAGTAGTTATATTCTGTACATAGGAGGGCAGTAGTTTATAGTAGTTATATTCTTGTAATAGGGCAGTATTATAGTAAATTCCTGTCATAGGGGCAGTATTATAGTAGTTATATTTGTACATAGTGGGCAGTATTATAGTAGTTATATTCTTGTACATAGGGGGCAGATTATAGTAGTTTATATTCTGTACATAGGGGCAGTATTATGTAGTTATTCCTGACATAGGGGGCAGTATTATTAGTGTTTATTCCTGTACATAGGGGCAGTTATTGATAGTAGTATATTTTTACATACGGGGGCAGTATCATAGTAGTTATATCCTGTACATAGGGGCAGGATTATAGTAGTTATTTATTGTAAATAGGGGGCAGTATTATAGTTGTTATATTCTTGTACATAGGGGGCAGTATTATAGTAGTTATATTCTGTACATGGGGGCAGAGTATATAGTATTATATTCTTGTACATGGGGGGCAGTTATTAGTAGTAGTATATTTTGTACATAGGGGCAGTATTATAGTAGTTATATTCTTGTACATAGGGGGCAGTATATAGTAGTTATATTCTTGTACATAGGGGCAGGTATTATAGTAGTAGTTATAGTTTTGTACATAGGGGGCAGTATTATAGTAGTTTATATTTTGTACATAGGGGGCAGTATATATAGTAGTTATATTGTGTACTAGGGGGCGAAGTATTATGTAGTATATTCGCTGGAATAGGGCAGTATTATAGATAGTTTATGATTCTTGTACATAGGGGGCAGTATTATAAGTTATATTCTTGTACATAGGGGGCAGTTTATAGTAGTTATATTCCTGTACATAGGGGCAGTATTATAGTAGTTATATTTTGTACTATAGGAAGAGTGACTATGAGGACTTGATCAGTAGTTTATAGTTATGTCTTGTACATGGGGGCAGTATTATAGTAGTTATATTCTTGTACATAGGGGGGCAGTAGATTTAGTAGTATATTCTTGTACTAGGGGCAGTATTATAGTCGTTATTCTTGTACATAGGGGGCAAGTATTATAGTAGTTTATTCTTGTACATAGGGGGCAGTAGTATTATAGTAGTTATATTCTTGTAACATTGGGGCAGTATTATAGTAGTTATATTCATGTTACATTAGGGGGCAGATATTATAGTAGTTATATTCTGTACATAGGGGGGCAGTATTAAGTAGTTATATTCTTGTGACATAGGGGGCAGTGGTATATATAGTAGTTATATTCTTGTAATAGGAGGCAGTATTATAGTATTATTCTTGTACAAAGGGGGGCAGTATTATAGTTAGTTATATTTTGTACATAGGGGGCAGTATATCTAGTAGTTCTATTCTTGTACATAGGAGCAGTATATAGTAGTTTTTCTTGTACATAGGGGGAGTATTATAGTAAGGGATATTCTGTTGGACATAGGGGGACATATTATAGTAGTTATATTTTGTACATAGGGGCAGTATTATAGTAGTTATATGTTGTACATAGGGGGCAGTATTATAGTAGTTATATTCTTGTACATAGGAGGCAGTATTATAGTAGGTATATTTTTGTAAGAGGGGCAGTATTATAGTAGTTATATTCTTGTACATAGGGGCAGTATTATAGTAGTTATATTCCTGTACATAGATAGGGGGAGGAGTATTATAGTAATTATATTCTTGACATAGGGGGCAGTATTATAGTAGTTATAGTCTGTGTACATAGGGGCAGTATATAGTAGTTATATTGTTGTACATAGGGGGCAGTATATAGTAGTTATATTCTTGTACATAGGAGGCAGTATTATAGTAGTTATATTTGTACATAGGGGCCGTATTATAGTAGTTATATCTGTACATAGGGGCAGTATTATAGTAGTATCTGTCCATGTAATATTGGGGGCAGTATTATAGTAGTATTCTTGTACATAGGGGCAGTATTATAGTAGTTATATCTCTGTACATAGGGGGCAGTTTATAGTAGTTATATTTTGTACATAGGGGGCAGTTTTATAGTAGTTATATTCTTTTACATAGGAGGTATTTATAGGTAGTTATATTTTGTACATAGGGGCAGTTTATAAGTTTTAGTTTATATTCTTGTACATAGGCAGGCAGTATTATAGTAGTTAGTATCTCTTGTACATAGGGCAGTTTTATATAGTTTAGAGTTACTGTTACATAGGGGGCAGATATTAGGGTATATTATATTACTGTACATAGGGCAGGCAGTATTATAGTAGTTATATTCTTGTACATAGGGGGCAGTATTCTTATAGTAGGTATATTTTGATAATAGGGGCGTATTTATAGTTTATCTGTAATAGGGGCAGTATATAGTAGTTATTCTGTACTAGGGGCCAGTATTATAGTAGTTATATTCCTACATGGGGGCAGTTATTATAGTAGTTATATTCTGTACATAGGGGCAGCATTATAGTAGTTATATTTTTGTAATAGGGGGCAGTATTATAGTAGTTATATCTTTGTATAGGGGCAGTATTAGAGTAGTTATATTCTGTTTACATAGGGGGCAGTATTATAGTGTATATTCTTGTAACATAGGGGCAGTATTATAGTAGTTATTCCTGTACATAGGGGGCAGTATGAGTAGAAAGGGGGGAGGTTTGTTATGTTTACGTTATCGGGCAGTATATAGTAGTTATATTCTTGTACATAGGGGGGCAGTATTATAGTAGTTATATTCTTGTACATAGGGGGCAGTATTATAGTAGTTATATAATCCGTTACCTATAACAATAACAGAGTTGTTATGTAGGCCACATCTGCTGATGACATGGAAGCTCGCTTGGCTTGTGGTCTGGTTGAAGGGTCACGCCTATGCGGTACCATGTTCGCAAAGTGCGTCTGGGTCAAGGATTACTCGCTGTCTTTAAATCGGAGAAGCTGGATATGATCAGAATGCGCAATCCATGGGGAGAGCGAGAATGGAATGGAGCCTGGAGTGACAGGTAATATTATAAATGTATACACAGTATTTCCGCCTCCAGATTCTATAGGTGCTATCTATATACCTGTATACATCTCTTTCTTTCTTACTAAGCTCGGAGGAATGGCAGAAAGTAAGCAAAAGTGAACGAGAGAAGCTCGGGGTGACTGTGGAGGACGATGGGGAATTTTGGTAAGTTGTTTGTCTCTGGGATCACTGGACCTTATTATATTGAGAGGATATTTTAGGAGTGTTTACTCAGTGCTCCCTGTTTTTAGGATGACATTTGAAGATTTTTGCAAGTATTACACAGATATTATTATGTGCCGACTTATAAACACCTCATACCTGAGTATTCACAAGACCTGGGAGGAAGCGGTACTGCAAGGGGCCTGGATCAAGCATGATGACCCCTTACAGAATCGGTCAGGGGGCTGCCTCAATTACAAGGCCAGCTATCTTCAAAACCCACAGGTGAGGTCAGTCAGTTCACGACATGTTTTATTCTGGTCAGATCCTGAGTTACATCCTGTATTATACCCCAGAGCTGCACTCACTATTCTGCTGCGGTGCAGTCACTGTGACTTAATGACATTACCTATCCTGTACTGATCCTGAGTTACATCCTGTTTATACTAGAGCTGCGGGGGTTGTAATCACATTCTGCTGCTGTGCAGTCACTGGTACATACATGAAATTACTTATCCTGTACTGATCCTGGTTACATCTGTTTATACTCCAGATGCACTCACTATTCTGCTGCTGGTGCAGTCTCTGGTGTACATACATGACATTAATTAGGCCTGTACTAATCCAGCGTGACACCGTATATACTCCAGAGCTGCACTCACTATTATGCTGCCTGGTGCGTCACTGTGTACAACATGACATTAATTACCTGTATGATCTGAGTTACTTCCTGTATTATTAATCCAGAGCTTGCATCACTATTCTGCTGCTGGTTGCAGTTGCAGTCAGTGTGTACATACATGACATTACTTATCCTGTACTGATCCTGAGTTACATCCTGCATTATACTCAGAAGCTGCACTCACTATTTGCTGGTGCAGTCATGTCCTGTATATACATGACATTAATATTTCCTGTACTGATCAATGAGTTACATCCGGTATTATTACCCCAGAGCTGACACTCACTATTTGTGCTGGTGCAGTTAACTGTGTACATACATGGACATTACTTATCCTGTACTGATCGAGTAACATCCTGTATTATATCCAGGCTGCACTCACTAGTCTGTGGTGCAGGCACTTGTGTACATACATGACAGTACTTATCCTGTACTGATCCTGAGTACATTCAAGTATTATTTCCAGAGCTTGCATCACAGTTTGGGTTTGGTGAGTCTTTTTATCTCTCCTTACTCTTATAGTATTGGTTGTGTGAAGAAAAAGCAAGAAGATGAGATTCTGATTTGCCTTCAGCAGAAAACCAAACGAACGACCCGAAAAGATGGGAAAGCTGAGAATCTAGCCATAGGGTTTGATGTTCACAGGGTGAGATGGGCTTAATTTTTGTCATGTGATATTGGGAATTAAAGGCACATTGCCCCATGGCTATACATTGTCATCACGCTCCTCATACTTGTCCCCTCCGCAGGTGGAGCTGAATCGTAAATATCGGATGCATACGTTGCAGCCCAAGGTGGCGAGCTCCATATACATCAACTCTCGCAGTGTATTTCTCAGGAAAGACATGAAGGAGGGCCGATATGTCATCATTCCTACAACCTTTGACCCCGGCCTGACCGGAGACTACCTACTCAGAGTGTTCAGCGATGTGCCTTCTAATTGCTGGTGAGGATCTCTCCTCATTTTTTTGATTTCTGCATCACAAATCTCACTGTATACAGTATGCAGTAAGCTCCTCAGCTCCCCCTAGTGATAACAGCAGGCAGTTCGAATTTATTCCATTCTATGTTTATGTAGGAGATTTGGAGATCTGTAGGAGAAAAACCAAAATATTATACATCTAGAAATGACAGAATGTTCATGTTCATACTATTGAACATATTAAGGTATATACTGTATGTGGTGTGTCTTTAAGTATATCGATGACTCCGTCGTCTGAATACATAATGGCAAATTCATCGCACACATTACCGTTTTTTGTCAGGAGGGATTCATTTTTACTTTCCTATTTTAAAATGAGTGTTTATTCCATTTTGCTGCTGACACAGTACAGGGACACCAGTCATGTTATCAGAGACCGCATTGTTCTTCCGAGCAGACAGCCCATCCCACTCAGGCGTGTGATGATGATTTCTGGGAGAGGAAAGAAAAGGAAGGGTCAATCTGAGGTATAGGAGGAGCAGAGCACAAGAGCAAAATGTAACCAACAGGAAAGAGCAGCATGATGACATGTAAACATCTTCAGGAATTAACCCAGAAAAAGTATAATACTGCTCCTATGTGCAAGAATATAACTACTATTATACTGCCCCCTATGTACAAGAATATAACTACTATAATACTGCCTTCCTAGGTAACAAGACTAAATAACTACTATAAAGAAAACTATGTACAAGAATAAACTACTATAATACTGATAGCCCCCTATTACAAGGAATATAACTACTATAACTGCCCCCTATGTACAAGAATATAACTACCTATAATACTGCCCTCCATGTCACTAGAATATAATCTATTAATACTGCCCCCTAGTACAAGAATATAACTACTATATATGCCCCCTAGTGACAAGAAGAATAAACTACTATAATACTGCCCCTATGTTACAGAATATAACTACAAATACTGCCCCACTATCCAAGAATTAACACTATAATACTGCCCACATGTCAAGAATATAATCTATAATACTGCCCCTATGTACAAGAATATATAACTACAGATAACTGCCCCCTGATGTACAGAATATAAACTACTATAATACGTCCTCAGTTACAAGAATATTAACTACTATAATCTGCCCCCTACTACAGAATATAACTACGTATAATACTGTCCCCCTATGACAGAATTATAACTACTATAATACTGCCCCCTATGTACAAGAGATTAACTACTATAATATGCCCCCGATGTACAATGAATATAACTACATAAAATACTGCCCACTATGTACAGGAATCTAACTATATAATAGCTCCCCTACGTACAAGAATATAACACTATAACTGCATTAAATATAACTACGACACCTCCTAGGTACAGGAATATAACTACATACTTACTGCCCCTATGTCAAAGCATTATAACTACTATAATACTGCCCCTATGTACAAGAATATAACTACTATAATACTGCCCCCTATGTACAAGAATTATAACTATACATAGGCCCCCAGTACAAGAATATAAACTATATATACTGCCCCCTATGTACAAGAGATATAACTACTATAATACTGCCCCCTATGTACAAGATATAAACTACATAATACTGCACCCTATGTACAAGAATATAACTATTACTATAATACTGCCCCCTATGTACAAGAATAAACTACTATAATTACTGGCCCCTATGTACAAAATATAACTACTATAATATGCCCCCTAGTCAAGAATATAACTACTATAATACTGCCCCCTAGTACAAGAATATAACTATATAATACTGCCCTATGTTCACAAGATATAACTACTATAATACTGCCCATGTACAAGAATATAACTACTATAATAACTGCCCCTCATGTACAGGAATATAACTACTATATACTCTACCCTATGTACAAGAATATAACTAATTATATTACGGACCCCTCTAGGTACAAGGAATATAACTACTATATTACTGCCCTATGCAAAGATTATAACTTACTATATATCGTGCCCGCCCTATGTACAAGGAATTAACTACTTATAATACTCTCCCTAGTACAATAATATAACTACTATAATAACTGCCCCTCCATTTAAAGAATGAAGAAATATAATTACGCCTCCTATGTACAGAGAATATAATAAATATAATACTGCCCCTTTGCTACGGAAAGATAAACTACTATAATACGGCCCCTATGTCAAGAATATAACTACTATAATACGCCCCTATGTTAAGGAAGAAAACTACTATAATACTGCCCCCTATGTACAGCTAATAACTACAATATAACTGTGGCCCCTATGTACAAAGAATGTAATACTCTAAAAAATGCCCCTTCTAGTTTTATGTTTTAAACAAGAATATAACTACTATAATACGCACCCTTAGGTACAAGAATAAACTACTATAATATGCCCCATATGTTTACAGGAGTTAAACATAACCCCTGTGTTGTCTCTTGGTAGTGCAACTTGCCCTGGATGAGCCTCGGAAGACGTGTTGGTCGGGGATGTCGGTTTTCCCTCAGGTGGTGTCTCAGGTACATGTGGTCAGCGATGCAGGTCTTAAGAAGCAGGACTCTGAGGAGGTAAGTGAAGTGACTCTTATATTGTGTTATTAATTGGTGTGTATATGAGGGGGGCGCTGCGCGAGCAGCGTTATAAGATGTTTTCCCAGAATCCTCTTCTCTCAGGTATAATGTATGAGAGAAATGTCGAATTGTGTATAATGGCAAGGAGCTCCACTTAGGGTCACAATGGAGTCGCCTGGTTTCCCAGCTCAGTATCTGTAGTCTCTGAAGGGTGAGGCCGTCATGTAAAAAAAACAAAAATATAGGGAGGGAAAGTGAGTGTGGGTTCCCCAAGAGTTAAACTAGTGCTTAAAAAGTACATGGCCGACCAGATATAGCAATGATGAATCTATACCATTACTAGTTTTATGTGCTTTTGCTAAAATACTCGTGCTGCTGCAAAACTCCTACCTTTTTACAAAGCGATTATCCTTTTTCACCCTATTAACATTCAACCCAAGTCCTTACTAACATCAAAAACATCAGCGCCTCCCATCCTGACACATACTTGTGATGCTGGTCTTCACAAGTATCTTTCACCCTAGCACCATGGTCATCTAATGTCTCTATTACATGAAGCCCAGTTCCTAACGAAATCCCTATGTGCTGTGGGGGGCGCTAATTTTCCTCTCTGTCACATGCAGTCCCATTCTGAAATACTCGTGCTGCTGCCTCATCTTATAAGGGTGACCCGATTCTGTGTTTCCCCAGGTGCGACCAATAGTGATTAGTAGTTTGAGGGGAGGTAAGGTCCAGTCTCCGGTGGTAAAGGATTCGGTTTGAGCCTCAATTGCACGTCAAGGGAATTCTATCGGACAAGAAGCGAGGACAACCGATCATTGTCCGGTCCGTATGAGAGGAAATTGGTTGGTTCTATTTCCATCACTAGATCGCGTTATCACCGGCAACTCGCAGTGGATATATTGCTACTTGATGCACTGGGGGCCCCTAGTGTTAGTATTGTTGTATTACATTGTGGAGACAATTGTATCCAGTCCAATGCTCTGTGGTCCCAGATTGACAAACTGTAACAAATGACATAAAGATCTGTGCAGCTGATGTGTTGAGCTCACAGAGCATGGTCTAGACTGGATACAATTACATCTACTAGTCAGCTGATAGCAGGACTAGCACTGTACAGGGTTCGTGTGCTGTAGATATCTCCCTGAGATAGGGTGAAATGCCTAATCAGCACTTCACCAGACAGACCCTTTTTGGCAAGATCTTTTTACTGTAAGAGTGCGTCTTATAGTCTGAAAAAGATCAAATATGGTACATGTAACATTTTTTGCGTTTTTATTGGATTATATTGGATATTATTTGTTATATTATATATATATATTTTTTTTTTTGTTTTTTGTTGTTCCTTCTAGGTTTGGAATCACAATGTGATTAAAGATGAATTCATGGGTCAGGTGGTCCTTACGGCTGAACGGAACAACCAGCAAAACCCGCACAGCCTACACTCCAGGACAAAAGGCAAAAAGAGTAACCACAGGTTTCTTGGCTATATCCAGCGGTTCTATCACCAGTGTAACAGACTGAAGGGATCTAAGTGACACCTCGCACCAAATTACCGGACAGCGACCAAACATGGCGGCATCATAGTGGCCCGTCAGCCATTGTGGCCTGCATTGCATTGAAAAGACATATATTATCCTTATCTATGACAGCGCAGTGAACAGAATGCATAGGTGCGCTGCATGCAGTGACCACTGTGTGAGTTTTATAGCCAAAAAAAGATGAGGGGGGTGTTAAACAGGGAATAGGGATAGAATTCCAGTGTCATTCACTGCCGTCCTGTTGTTTCATGTATCCGAATAGACAATATATATATAAGTAGGAGAAGCGCTGCCATTTTTGGTCGTATTATACATTATACGGATATATACCTCTATAGTCTTATATACCCAGAAATTGGTGGACATAAGTGCCATGGTTCTGTAAAGATGAAGTAGCAGGGGTCCTGCACCAGAGTTAGTTGCACATGCTAGCTATCAGAAAATCTCTGTTGGATGTTGCTCGAGGGGGGAACTCTAACTACGTGCAGAGCATAGATATAGATCTTCTCACAGATGAGGGTTTGTTACAGGATTATTAGCCTTTACATTCCTCTGTTTAATATGTACATTGTGACAAAAAATCAGGGCCCAGGAGAGGGATTCATACGCGAAGGATTGGGACTTAACGTGAAGGGTCGAGGTTGTTTACAGTTGTTGTAACAAACCTTCAGCTGTGATGCAAGTGAATATGTTCTCATTTGCCACCCAGCAAGCAGAGTTATTGAATTTAGCGATGAATTGAGAATACAAAAATTGGCATTATGTATTAATTTTACTGAAGACGACTTTAAACAAGGTGGTCCAAATCCTTAAGACCAAGCGGAAAATGGGGGGCGTGATTGAATGTATATCGATGTATTAATGCAGCCATATAATAGTAGGATGATTGCAGGAGTCACCATGTAACCCACTATATAAGGGAAGGACTGGGGGACGGAGAGAGCCACTGAAGGAACTAACGTGCCAAAGGTCTCATGTATGGGGTTTGCCAGGAGGTGGTGTTGTATATAACTTTCCGACGACCTCAAACTCCTTATTCCCATTTAGGTGACATGTTTTCAGCCCAAAGCCACCCAGAAACGCCCACCTTGGGACGAAAAGTAAATTCTGACTTATAAGGTCCTTTTCATAATAACATGAAGAATCTGGAGCGGAAAGGGAAAAAAGCACAGAGCACAGCAGTGTGAGGTCTGATTACACATCTCTCCAGGGATAATACATAACACTGGCTGCAGAGAGCACAGAGCACAGCAGTGTGAGGTCTGATTCCACATCTCTCCAGGGACAATGGCTGCAGAGAGCACAGAGCACAGCAGTGTGAGGTCTGATTACACATCTTTCTGGGGACAATACATATCATTAGCTGGAGAGAGCACAGAGCACAGCAGTGTGAGGTCTGATTACACATCTCTCCAGGGACAATACATAACACTGGCTGCAGTCTGGATGGTCACACCTGGATGTAATCCACTGGAGACGCTAGGGAGATACTTTTCATCAGTCTCTATTGTATATGACAGACATTAACAACAAGGTCGTATAATTTAAGTAAAAATAAAAAACAGAGTGAATCTTGTAGGAAATTGTCTGGGGATTCAGTTCAGTGAGAAGACAATGACTGCGCTATATTTGCCGATGCTGCGGCGCCGATGTTCGTGTCAATATCGGGCAGCGTTATCATTGACCTTGCTTGTGCGCTTACACGGCCGCTTGTCAATTGCCTCTTTGTTTGTTCCTATCTAGAATCTGATGTGGCCGACTTTGATGGCAGAAGCTCCCTCCTGTACAGGTTCAATCAGAAGCTGATGACCACATTTAAAGATGTCATTTCCCTGAAGTTCAAGAGCATGCAGAGCGACGGCGTATTATTTCACGGAGAAGGACAGCGCGGAGATTATATTACTCTGGAGCTACAGAAAGGAAAATTGGCTCTGTACATAAATCTGGGTATGGAACTTTCTTTCAATTAATTTCTTAAAATTGCTATCGCAGAATCGTGTGTGAGGTTTAGTGTATAATTGATTCCACACTGCGCCCCCGATTGCCCTCACTGCGCCCCAAACGCCATCACTGCTCCTGACAGCCACTGCTCTATATATGGAATTGGTGACCAGATAGTAAGGATTTGGGATCATAAGTTAAAAAAACTAATTGTCCATAGAATATTCCGCAGTATTCATAAATACTCTATAGGATAAATCAGGATTAGCTAGGACTTACTAATGATTGGCTATACCGGTGTTGGTCCAACAACTGCCTCATCACTTATTAGCAGAGATGAGCGGACCTAACAATTCACTGCAGTTTCATAGTTTGGGTTTGATCACATGACACCCATGGCCAATCATAGCCCTGGTTAGTTGTTGTTGTTGTTGTTGGGGGGGGGGGGGGGGGAGGGTCAATGTCCAAGATTGGATTTTAAAGCCAACAATTTAGCCATATGTCTGGGTTATGCATCCAAACCCGAAAAACAAACTTCAGGTTCACTCATCTCTACTTAGCAGCTACCACCCTGCAAACACCAGAAGCAGTAAGGTCCATTTCTATCCGGAAGCCATGACTCCAACCAAGTGCAAAGGAGTCATGTTTGTACCCGCAGTGCTGTTCACATGGGGACACTAATAATTACAAAATTGTGAAATTATTATTGATGCAACAAGAGACAGATCATAGTACAGGGATCAGGTCCAGGGACACAAATCAATAGGTCATTAATGATCCCATTTACTATATTTGTGGATATATTGATGTATAACGTTTATGTTCCTCATTCTATTTAGTATATTATTCCCAATATTTACTGTTTGTCGGCTTCTCTCTACCCGTGGGAAGGTTGGCTGCTCGTTTCTAACCCTGTGATGTCCAATGAATAAGATTGTTCCGCCTATACAGTGGGGAAGATTTACAATAGATGTAGCCAAGTGATTGATGAGAGAAAGACGACAAACTGTACAATGAGGGAAGAGAATGTCACACTTATATCATGTCAATGGTTATCAGGTAACGGGAGCGGACTGCCTGATCTCTTTATAAGTTACTAATATTGTGCCTTTAACTTGCAGAGATTTTTTAGTTTGACTTGTGATGTCTATAAATGGTTGAGCAGGTTAGACATATATATTGGGGCACATTTACTTATCCGTCTGGAGGAGTTCACACAAAGTGCAATGTCCGTGTTTAATGCCCTGTGCGCCTGATATCCTTCATGTGCCGCACTCCGCTCAGGTCAGACAGAGTTAACCTTCTTTTTCCTGGTGTATGTAAGTGCTTGGCTGTGCGACACAATTTGAATTTTAAATCCTCAGTCCGAATCTGTCAGATCGTCCAATGGCACGGCCCCCGATTTGTGTTGCATGCAAGCAGCACAGCCGCGCCACAATCCAATCGCATGCAACACAATTTCCATGTTAAATCCCTTTCACAAAAATAACTGCACAAAACCCTAAAAACTACAAAAAAATCCGACAAAAGTGCGGCTGCGGACTGGGGCTTATTTACTAAGGGTCACGGATCGTCAGTCGGTTCATGGTTTTCGGGATTTAACAGGTATTTAACAGGGGTCTGCACTGGGATTGTATCGCACACGATCGAATTGTGGCGCGGCTGTGCTGCTTTCATGCAACAGAAATCGGGGAGCGGTGCCGTCGGATGATCAGACTGATTCGTACTGAGCGCGGGATTTAACTTTCAAATTGTGTCGCAAGCCCAAGCACTTACATCCACCAGGAAGAAGAAGGTGAACTCCGGGGACCTGAGCGGGAAGCAACAGATGTAGGAAATCGGGTGCACGATCTTAGTGAATCGCAGCACAGGGCATTATACACGGACAATGCACTTTCTGTGAACTCCAGCGGCCGGGTAAGTAAATGTGCCCCAATGTGTATAGTGCAGGTTGGGAAATAATAGTGACATATGACACTACTATGTGGCCCCTATGTATTCCATACATGTAAATGTTATAAATACTGCGGCACATGTGTGACGAGACCTTGTAGCGGAGACTCCGGGGGCCGCGCACCATCCAGCAGACTCATTGTTAACTGCACAAACTCATTTTTCTCTTGTCGTCTTCTCACATTTGCCTCCTCGATTGGAATGAGGACATTGCTGTGGGATTTCATGTCTGCTAACTACTCGGAGACACAGGAGTGGAAATGTGTTCATAAATCCTGTCTCCTAATGAGTGAAATGTCACAAGTAATTAGCGCAGACATTGGTGGAGGCCCCAGTTGAAATACATCTGTTACCTTCATGTATCTCAGATTCTCCATCATAAATACAGAACCTTTAAATGTCAGAAATTATCCGGCAAATTCTGCAGGAAATTTGGATCCCATTTCCTGTGCCGCTCGTGGTCTTGCTCCTGGTTACATCAATGTGGCTGCAGCTGATGATTTGTCTTATTATTATTAGATTTCTGTGACAGTTTCTTCAGAGCTTCTTGTTCTTCCTGAAGTCATGAGGAAATCATGATATCATGAATAAGATAGGATACAAATCTCTGCAAGTACAAGTCCATCACAGGGACCATGTGTTTCTAGCAGGTCTCCTGCCAGGATGTGTAGAATTCATGGTGGACTTCATGGATGGAGTTGTTGGTGGTGCCCGGTGTTCACCCTGTAATAGGGATCAGGAATTTGTTGCAGAGACTCCCCCAGGTCGCTACCTCAGGAGATGCTGGTGGAGGGATAGCCTGAGGTCAGGGCAAACATCACAGGAATCAGGGAGAGGTCAGGGCAGGCCGAATAAGGCTAGAGTCAGGTCAGACAGGGGTTATATAGGGCACCAGGTCCCTTACTTCCCAGGCACCTTCCAAACAGGATGGTGCCTTACATACCCAGCCATGTGTGCTGACCTTGGCCATGGCTGTGTGGGCAGGTCCTTACAGAATTAGGCAGGGAAAGTTCACCCTGGTGTCAAGGTGGAGAAGTTGTGTCACTGCTGTATCTTCTGCTATTCACAACACCAGCAGAGTAAGAACCCCAACCTCCAAACCCTCATTCCTGGAGACATTGTTTCCATCGCAGCCTGGATGATGACTTACACACTATTACGAGGTCCTCACCTCTTCCTCCCACATCTGACTCAATTTCTCCGCTCTTTTCTATTTTGCCGTCTTCATCTCTCGTCTCATCAAAATATCTATTAAGAGAAGTTTGCAAATCACAGATCTAATGTACGGAGGAGCGGGAGGGGTGAGAAGGAGTGAGCGGGGCGCCAACACGTTGTAAAGGAGAATGTTTATCGCTGTCGCTATGACTGATCTCAGAAATGTTGACACACAGAAACGCATTGACAGTTTTTTTTTTTTTTAATGGGGAAAATGTTAACCCTTTCACCACCCCTGATGTTTCTACATCTAGACATCTGCTTTACCCTATGGAATCAGCTTCATGATTGATGACTTACAATATGGATCTTTCACTTGGCGCCAGCACGGCCGGGGCCCGGAGCTGCTGGGGGGCCCACATAAGGCTGGATATATGGAATCCATGGGGGTGAGGGGTACTGTAGCTACTGAGTTCATAGGTTGTGAGCGGGGCTTATATAAAATAACCATGGGGGGGCTGTTTGGGATGATAGACAAGGAAATAGTGTAGGGTACAGTTTCTTAATTTATAATGCCGCCATGTACGTTCAGTGGAAAGGCTCTGTCGCCCAGTGGCTACCTGAAACCTGGGGCTGACCTGCTTGTCGATACTTTTTAGTGACACTAGGGGGCGATCTGTGTAAAACAGAGGATCCCTTAATGTGGCAACAGGACAACCAGGGAATCATTAGGACCTGTAGTCCCTGCTTATAATCTCCGCTGCTACCTGTGCACAAATAGGACACGTCCTCTATAAAGTCTCTTCTCCCTCATGGAATCCGATAGACCTTAGGGACAAAAAATTGACAGCAAAGGTCATGATCTGGTCCTGCACACACAACTGAAGCATCACTCCTACTTGTAGGACTATAATCCAGTATAATTTATGGAATTCCTGTAGGTATTGGTGTTGGTCATGTGACCCCATATATATTTCCCAGGTGATGCCAAGCTACGATTCGGTAACACCCACACGGTGGTGACGCTGGGGAGCCTCCTCGATGACCAGCAGTGGCATTCTGTCCTCATAGATCGATTCAACAAGCAAGTCAACTTCACAGTGGATAAATATACTCAACACTTCCGCACCAAGGGCGATTCCGATGAACTGGACATAGACTACGAGGTGTGTACTACAACATACTACAACAAACAGTATATACACCCACCACAAGGGGGAGCCCAGGAGATAACTCCTTATACTATATCCTGCCACCACTAGGGGGAGCTCAGGGCATTACTGCATACTTTATATACAGCCACCATTTCGAGGAGCTCAGGATATTAATATTTACTTTATATATACCATCACTAGGAGCAATTTAGGAGATTACTGCATTCTGCATATATACTACCACTAGGAGGAGCTCAGGAGATTACTATATACTGTTTATACAGCCACCAATAGGGGAGCTCAGGATATTTATTCATACTGTATATACCACCACCAGTAGCGGGAGTTCAGGAGATTACTATATACGGTGTATACAGCCACCAATACGGGGAGCTCAGGAGATTACTTCATACTGTATTTACAACCACCATTAGGGGGAGTTCAGAAGATTACTACATACTGTATATACAGCCACCACTAGGGGGAGCTCAGGAGGTTACTACATACTGTATATACAACCACCACTAGGGGGATGCTCAGGAGATTACTACATACTGTATATACAGCCACTACTAGGAGGAGCACAGGAGATTACTACATACTGTATATACAGCCACCACTAGGGGGAGCACAGGAGATTACTATATACTGTATATGCAGCCACCACTAGGGGGAGTTCAGGAGATAACTACATACTGTATATACTGCCACCACTAGGGGGAGCTGATGAGATTCCTACATACTGTATGCACAACCACCACTAGGGAGAACTCAGGAAATTACTACATACTTTATGTACATCACCACTAGAGGGAGCTCAGGAAATTACTACATACTGTATATACAACCACCACTAGGGGATGCTCAGGAGATGACTACATACTGTATATACAGCACCACTAGGGGGAGATCAGGAGATTACTACATACTGTATATACAGCACCACTAGGGGGAGCTCAGGAGATTACTACATACTGTATATACAGCCACCACTAGGAGGAGCTCAGGATATTACTACATACTGTATATACAACCACCACTAGGGGATGCTCAGGAGATGACTACATACTGTATATACAGCCACCACTAGGGGATGCTCAGGAGATGACTACATACTGTATATACATCCACCACTAGGGGGAGCTCAGGAGATGACTACATACTGTATATACAACCACCACTAGGGGGAGCTCAGGAGGTTACTTCATACTGTATATACAACCACCACTAGGGGATGCTCAGGAGATTACTACATACTGTATATACAGCCACCACTAGGGGATGCTCAGGAGATTACTACATACTGTATATACAGCCACCACTAGAGGGAGCACAGGAGATTACTACATACTGTATATACAGCCACCACTAGAGATTACTATATATTTCCCTAATTGTTCCTGTGCAGATCTTCCCCTCTCCCTCCTGACCATTAATAGTTAAGGAGCTCTGTATGTGCTTGTCATGTCTCCCCAGGATAAACTATGTGCTGTAGTAATTATGTATCACGTGCAATTACTTTTTACCCTTTTGCAATTGAATAACAGCCACTTTACAGTCGGATTTTTAGCACATTTTATAAATTTTACGAGACAATTCCACTTTTGGATTATTTTTAATATTTCAGGCTGGTCATAAACTGCCTCTTGCTCCGCATTACGACTTTCCCGCGTGTATTTAGTGCATTTTTTTGCTGCTTCTTTAATTTTTATACCTTTTTTGACTGTGGTTCTGCCTGGCGCCTATAGGCCACGTCGTATCATTTTATCTCCGGGATATTATCCGGAATGATATTTGTAATGTGTCCAGAGGTCATTAATATTTTTGTTTATGCCCATAAATTTCTAATTCAATTGTGCGACAAAAACCTCAAATCCGCCAAACGCGATGGCGGCCGTTAAATTATATTTTATGGGGTTTTGACGGGTGATAAAGTGGCCAGAAATCGGCAGAATTATCGCTATTTATTAGGCAATTAGAATTATTGTATAACAAGGAGAGCGGAAAGTGCGGAAGAGTCCAACAAGCGACAACATGGAAATCCGGTTTAATTAGTGATTGCGGATCTGCAGGACGTACGATCCCGAGTATCAGATGTGACCGCGCCAAATTCATCAGAGAAACGAATCTGATACAATCATATAATCTGCTAATTACATTACAAAGTATCAGAATCTCAGACTGACGAAGGAAGGTCACAAAGGTCATTACAGAGTTCATTTACTCATTTAACCTTTACCTGATGGCAGTGGCACACATGGCGTTTTGAACCCGTTTTTGGACCGTTTTTAAGCAGTCCGTTAAAAAAACGCATGCGTTATTGACCAGTTTTACCAATTATCTTAATTAAAACGGGTCAAAAACGCATGCGTTTTTGAACGGACTGCTTAAATACGGCCCAAAAACGGGTTCAAAGCGCCACGTGTGCCGCCGGCCTTATTTGATTATCTATGTTATGATTTGTTCATGTTTTGTTTTTAAAGTTTTTGTGTTATTTTTGTTAATTTGACATTTAGAATTAACATATTTGATCAGCGTATTATATAGATTTATTACATTTTGTAATTTTTTTTTTTTTTTTTTTACATTTCTACAGTTTTTTTCATTTCTCTTGTATATTTTTCATATTTTATATATTTATTTGTACATTAGAACTATTTTTTGGGCGGGTTACCTTTTTTTGTTAGCTTTAAAAAAAAAAATGTTTTCTTTACATTAAGATAATCTGAAAATTATTGAAATTTTGATCACTTAAAGTACAACTGTAGCGGATAGAAACTTTTTGTCTAAGGGCGCGTTCACACGTCGCGTTTTGGTCGCGTTTTCATTGCGTTTGAAACGCATTACAACAGCTGATGAGAGGTCATTTGCCTAATTACATTACCGTTTACGTTTGTTAACGCAATGTTAACGTTTGCGTTAACAAAACACATGCGTTAATGCGTTGTTAACGCGTGCGTTAATATCACATTTACGATGCGTTTTGTAAACGGAAATGTTAAGAGTGATATAATTAGGCAAATCACCTCTCCTCAGCTGTTGTATATGCGTTTCAAACGCGATGAAAACGCAGGTCAAAACGCAACATGTGAACGCGCCCTGAGGGTGATGGCACACATGGCGTTTTGAATGCGTTTTTGGTCCGTTTTTAAGCAGTCCATGAAAAACCGCATGCGTTTTTGACCAGTTTGAATTAAGATACTTGGTCAAACCTGTCAAAAATGGATGCGTTTTTTAACGGGCTGCTTAAAAACGGGCCAAAAACACGTTCAAAACTCCACGTGTGCCATCACCCTAACTGTATACTAAGCAAAAATGAGCAATTTACTCTAATTAGCTATGTGCAGGTGTTTATTAGCAGCTTGCAGAGGTTTTACCTTCCCACCCGGATTAATCAGTATTTTCCATGCTTCCTTGTAACCATGGGAAACCGTATTTAACAGTTGGAGACAACAGGACACTTGTTGGGGGAGGGGTTGTTGGAGAGGAGTGCAAGAAAATAGGACCTTTAGTGATGTCACAATCATGTGACTCATCACATGCTTTAAATAAAGAAACTTTTGTCAGTAACTTTTTAATGTTTTAGCACTTTTTAATGTTTGTTATTCAAATTTCTGATTATCAATTGAATATCTGTTACATATTTGAATTATTTTTATAATTTTATAGTTTTTATAAATTACTAATACATTTTAAACATTTGTATTAAATATACATTTTAAATGGTTTTTCTTTATATTTGTCATGTTTATCATTATTAAGAATATAAAAAAAAATATTAGTTATATATATTTTTAATTCCGAAATTGTTTCAATCAGTCTTTTTTATTTCAGTTCAGTTTCAGTTTTTTTAAATAGATTTGTATTTTAGACATTTAAATGTCTTTGAAAAGATACTCCAAAAGTTTTACGTTATCCCACATCTGTTACTACCTGTTCACCTTGTAGAGGGTCAAATTGGCTCGGAAATCAAACAATAATCCGTATGCATTGAATATCCTTAATTCAATCTTTCAATCTCTTAAAGGGATTGGCCTCTAATCAATAAATCTCTTCCTTAGGACATGTCTCTGCCTATATAGACAGCTTCTTCTCTTTCACTGCTCTGAGACATCCTCATAGTGTCTCCCACTGTGTCTCTCTCACACACAGGGGCAGATTTACTTACCCGGTCCATTCGCGATCCAGCGGCGCGTTCTCTGCGCTGGATTCGGGTCCGGTCGGGATTTATTAAGGTAGTTCCTCCACCGTCCACCAGGTGGCGCTGCTGCGCTGGAAAGCATCGGAACGCGCTGGAGTTCACCGGCTCGGGCTGAGTGAAGGTGAGTGCAAGCTCCGCGGCAGATTTTTTGTTTTAAATGCGGCGGTTTTTCCGAATCCGTCAGGTTTCGTTCGGCCACGCCCCCCGATTTCCGTCACGTGCATGCCAGCGCCGATGCACCACAATCCGATTGCATGCGCCAAAATCCTGGGGAAATACAGGGAGAATCGGCGCAAATCGGAAATATTTGGGTAACACGTCGGGAAAACGCGAAATGGGCCCTTAGTAAATGACCCCCACAGTCTGTCTCATGGATAGACCAAAGCAGAGGGGAGGGAGCAGGATGAGTCATAATCTCCTTCTGCAGCTCCTCCTATTCATCAGAGCTCAGGCATATAAACAAAGATACACAGAGAGTTTACAGAGTGCACAAAAGTAAATTGCAGGACTGCTGAATTACTTGATGAACATTCAGGGATTTTTATGAAACAACTTATATGGGCAACTTATATAAAGGAGTGTCCAAACCCTTTAATTATCCAGTACATAGTATAGAGCCAGTGGGATTAAACCTGCACAGTGAGTCCCTGTGGTTTAGTATTATGGGGATACCCTGTGTAATGTAATAGAGCAATCAGATGCAATCAGAACCTCTGCACCCATATTAAAGGGATACATAGTTATGTTCTTGTATAAATGGCCACTTACATCTCTGTGCTATGGCCATGCACCTGAGCGCTGACTTGCTGCGCCATAAACCGCCCGGGGGAGGCTCGCGGTTTATAGTGCATTACGCTAATAACATATCTACACTGTCTCGATTGTGTTTCTGCTTTGACTTTTACAAGCTTCATAAAAAAACATAAAATCTGTGAATTTTATTTAAAATGACCGCTGACCTTTGCACATCTCACCGGCACGAAAGGAAATAATAATTTTCTGTGTATTCAGCCCCGAGGGGATATTACCCTGCAGGAAAGAAAACAGTCTGCGGGTAATAGAAATGTGACGGAGATTGTACCTCTCGCAACATTGTTGCTATTTTAGAATTCTTTATACATTGTGATAGAATCATAGCTGCCCCCAGTGACAGGGAACAGAGGGTCCCCCACTGCATAAAGGAAATAGACCCTCATCCCCGCACCATAACAGGGACCTCGGTATGGATGGGCCTCGGGGTAATGCACATATCACATCATTTCCAAATATTCTACATGATATTGTGGTTTCTACAATATGAGAAGACTAGTAGGTAGGTTAGTGAGAAGATCTGCCAGATATCTACTCCGTAGAAAATGTGAATATCCCAGCAAACACAGGACCACTACACCGGCACACAGCACTGCTACACCATCACACAGCACTGCTACACCATCACACAGCACTGCTACACCATCACACAGTACTGCTACACCATCACACAGCACTGCTACACCATCACACAGCACTGCTACACCAGCACACACCACTACTACACCATCACACAGCACTACTACACCATCACACAGCACTGCTACACCATCACACAGCACTACTACACCATCACACAGCACTGCTACACCAGCCACCATATTTCACTCCACAAAATTGACACTCATTTGTGCAGTGTATCTGATGAACCAACTTATGACACAATAATTATTCATATACAATAATTATACAATGCAATCATTTTGCACTTCCGCTGTTGATGGATAACATGTGTTGTTCCTGCTGCTGTTTATTTACTTGATCTGTTTGGAAAATATTATTAAAACTGATTGAAACTAATTAGTACATTTTCTCCGTCAGTCCTGGACGATCCCCCCTCCATGTCCTGACACTTTTCTCCTCTTCATTTCTTTACTCTTGATTTTCCTTGATACATAACTAGAACATTGAGCCAAGTTGTGCTTTTCTTATTTCCCAAAGTTCAGCTTTGGAGGGATTCCAGTACCAGGAAAACCCGGAACATTTCTGAAGAGGAATTTTCATGGCTGCATCGAGAACCTTTATTATAATGGAGTAAATATTATCGATTTGGCCAAGAGAAGAAAACCTCAGATCTACATTGTGGTAAGGAAGATTTCCCTTAGTAATTACTTTGCTTCCTCTTTATCATTTGTCTTTTCAAGGGTCTGGTCTCTGAAGGGTCCGTCTATTCAATATGGATGAAAACTTACCTAACCTCAGTGCAATTTTCTGTATCTGCTGAGTGAGCGGGTTCTTATGAGCTCCTCTTCTTTGCAGCTCCCCCCTCCCTCTCACAGCTTCCAATCATATGTATATATACATTTACTGCAGCTGCATCCCCTCTCCTTCCCTTCCTCTTGGTGTTACTGAAAGTTTCCAGGGAGACATCAGGCTGGTTGCTTTTTTTTAATATATTAATTACAATATGGCCGTTTCTTCTGTCTCTGGGTCTTGTGCAGTCCGTAGAGAAGATGCTGAATTCTATCTGTCTCTACTACTATCTGTTCTCTACTACAGGACTGCTGCTTGAATCTACCTTACACAGCTCTCTGCAACATCAGCAAGTTTTAACACCCTCATTTAGGAGCTCTGCCCTTCTCACCTGGAGCATCTAATAAATTCCCTTTGTGTACTATCCTGATTTTTGGTTAAATATTATTTTTTTCTTGCTAGCTCTCTTGTCTGCACTTTGCTTTCTATTCGTCTGTAGTTTTAGGTTTTCAATATTTGGCTTACATTCTTGACTATTCTCCTCTCTATTCTCCTCTCCTTAGTACTTTATGGGGAATAATTATCAAGTACACTGCAGTCTGTACTATGTGCAGTTTGCCTGTGTAGTGTGCATGGGGCACCAGATCTATGATTTTTTGTGTTGCACCTTAACATAGGGCGTGCAACATATTACTGTCAGACTGGACATGATAACTGTGTTGCACGGTCCAATCGAGTGCCCCTTTCAGTGCTGAGGTTTGTGCCGCAAGAAGCACCCGCGACACAAACGGGTCAAGCGTGACTCATATGCGGCACGGACACTTCTTAAATACAGGTGCAAGCAGTTTGCACATAAAATAACTTGCCCTCCCCTTGTTATTTGTTTGTCTTGTTACGTGTCCACACTTTGGTGCAGGGAGGGACTGTCTTCCTGGTTGTCCCATCCTCCTAGGACAAGTAGAGACAAGCAGGCAGGGCTGTTGAGGGGCTGGATTTTATGGTTCACTGACCTGTCTGTTGCCCCCATTACAAATGTTCATAATGTTTCTATAGGTGATATTCTCCATCTATGGTCTGACTATTGCTAAACTGAGTTGGGCAGGTCCATGTTAGGGTTTTCCCATCAGAGTTCCTTATGATTTGCATAGACTGTGCTATAAAACCTGAAGTGTTGGGGTCCCACTTTGATAAAATAAGTGGTAATCCAAGTCTGTGCTGATATGGAAACTACCGTCAGGAAAGGACCATCTCACATGGTATAGCCAATAACTTAAAAGGGGTGTCTGGAGTACATGTACAGCTCAAATTTGTCCAGCTGTTTCCATTCTGGCAGCTAGCCCCTCGCTCCTTCTCCAAGACGGACATTTTACCGGAATTGATCGCCCCCCACCAGCCTCGTGTTTGCTGGTTTATCCCAGGTCCCAGTAGGACCTGGTTGCAGCCCTATTTAGAAGACGGTTTGTGGTTGAGAGATGGGATCAGGGTGAGAGATGGGACAGTGAGATGTTCTTTCATGTCCCTTCTCTGTGCCTGACAGTCCTAATAAATGAGCAGACGCGTTCCTCCCTCATTTTCACGTCTGAAGGAAACACAAAGTATCTTCCATTTGTGGGGATGGAAATAACGAAGCTTCTTCTTCCACCTCGAGAACAATGGCTCCGAGGCCGCTCCTTACTACCAATGCCTGAATTATTCACCAGCGGATTCCTCACATCCTTCTGTGATTGAAAATACTGAAGAAATCCATCTCAATCTTCTGATTCCCATCCCTTTGCCTTCTTTAGTGTTGGCACACCTGACCCCCCCTACGCCTGGCGCCCGGTGCCCACAAGCCATGCCAGCTTTACACATCGCGCCTTCTCTTTCATTCCTTCCAGAAGTTGTAATTGAAAGTGACTCGACTTGGAACTTTGAGGCAGTGAACTTCTTCACATTTCGATTAACTGTAGAGATTGCCTGGTCTCCTACTGTTTCTCAGATTGGCCGCCGTCCTGCAGATCTCCGTGCAATGTTCTGATTCCTCACTGTCCCCGGCTGCCAGGAATGATATCTTTCCTGTAATAGAAGCCGGAGCTGCTATAACCCGGCCGATGTCACCTGGACCTGCCACACGGAGGACGTTGTATCTCCGCTTCTCATTACATCCACTCCTTGTACATCAGATTATGGATTTATTCTTAGTCACTGGGATTAACATATGAAAGGGCTCGACAATCCAGAAGATGGTAACACGGCGCACGGCGTCCTTGAGTCGTCCTCTGCTGTCAGGCACATTGACTGGAGAATTCGGCTTCATTTCTAGACTAATCACCGCTCTGCCGTATCCCATCAGACGCCATCTTCGGAGGTTTCTTTTACCCTTAAACCTGTCATTTGAGAAATTTTTGTGGGAGAGGGTTTGTATGTTATATATTAAGAAATTCTGCTTCGCTCTGATGGGTTATATTGCCCCTTCTTATCCCCAATGTAAAAGCGATAGAGAGTCGTATTCAGCCAGTTTGGTGCTCAGAATAAATAGGGGTTTCAGAACCTGCGACTTGGCTGTGTGTTTTTAAACCATTTCTAACCCCGCCTACTAACAGGACTCCTTATCTACCTGTTCTGGGTCTCTTCTTATCTATAGACATCAGTAAACTCCAGTAAAATCTGCTTTGAGCCCTACAGGACTCCCGACAGTAGACAGAGACACAGAATAGGGAGATGAGCAGAGGGGTAGGATAGGGTTAAAAAAAACTTGGTACAGATAAGAGAGAACTAAGGGTTAAAGGAATCTGTAACCCTTTATATTAACTCATCATAAACTCATCCTGAAGGCTGATACTGCTGATAGGGGGAAACGGTACAGAAAGTTTTTTATAAACTTTACCAAATACCTTATATACTCGAGTATAAGCCTAGTTTTTCAGCACAAAAAATGTGCTGAAAAAAATAGTTTTATACAAATCAAAATGATTAGTAGGAGCATAATTCAGTATATTCCGAGGAATTTGTTACCAACTGGAATTCCATACTCACTACATGTTCCTTACGCCTAATGGACTTGATTTTAAAACATGAGAAACTACATGTTCCTTACGCCTAATGGACTTGATTTTGAAACATGAGAAAACGGCGCTAGATAGTGTTCGTATGGACATACAGAACACACAAAAACTCCTTCAACCACATATTCAAAGTGCCCAATTTATAGATCTGGATAATAAACTCAAAAATCATATTTCAGATCTAGAAAAACAGATTACCACTATTAAAAAAAGCAAATTTCAACGTGATCTATTGGACTATCAGACTAACACCGTCTATGAGTGGGGCAAAAGAAACAGATACATACCAAAATCTATATTAAAAAAAAGATCCACCACGCATGATGCTGAAGAAGAGAACAACAACAACCTCAAAAAAGCAGTTAGCTTCAGTTCTACTGAGGCAGAAAGCTCAGAGTATCACTCGGATGAGTCCACTATATCAGAAAGGCAGAAAGCTCAGAGTATCACTCGGATGAGTCCACTATATCAGAAACCACTACTGCCACAGGACCTTCTACCTACTACAAAAACACCAAACGCCAATACAAGACAAAAAACGCACCAGGAGGGGACGGAGAAAGCACCACAAGACAGTACCCAAGGAGGAACACGAAACCGGCGAAGAAAAAGTAAGCGTCTTAAACTTATCATCATACACGAAACCGGCGAAGAAAAAGTAAGCGTCTTAAACTTATCATCATATATCATCAATGACTTTGAATTATCGCTCCTTTCCAAAGGACTGAATTATGCTCCTACTAATCACTTTGATTTGTATAAAACTATTTTGGATGTTAACAATTTTGTTCGTCTTTTGATTTGTATAAAACTATTTTGGATGTTAACAATTTTGTTCGTCTATTAACAGTTAAAAAACATTTTTTTAGACAAGAAGACACTGCTGAGAATAATGATGTAGATGATTCCAAAGAGTATATTGTATATGATGTTAATACCATTGATAAAAATTTGAATTTTCCTTCTGCTCAAGACGTTGTTGTTTATGATACACTGAATAGTCTAGTGGATATTTCCGATACTAGAGAACATGAGATGATTAATACAGCTACAAATTTTAAAACCTCCAATCCACTATTCTACCCAGTGCAATCTAAACCCCCTGTCCTTGATAAATTTCAGGAAATTATCCAGACTGAATTAGTCAAGTTACATGGGGAAGCTAATAGCTTGGGAACTACAAAATCTAATTTAACAAATGGAGAAAAACATGCCATTTATTCCCTAAAATCTAACCCAGATTTAATAATACGCAAAGCGGACAAGGGGGGAGCGGTTGTCCTACTAGATTTTGGATTATATGACATAATGTCAAAAAAACTGTTACAGGATTATAATAACTATATTCCACTTCATATAATCCTACCAAACGTTTTTCGACACATCTAGCAGTGTTACTAGAAGAGGGAGTTACGTTAGGTATACTCATGCCTAAACAGGCTGAATTTATGTATGTACAAAATCCCTCTTCTAGTAACCTTGCTAGATGTTGTCGAAAAACGTTTGGTAGGATTATATGTGTGGAATAGAGTTATTATAATCCTGTAACAGTTTTTTTGACATTATGTCATATATCCAAAATCTAGTAGGCAAACCGCTCCCCCCTTGTCCGCTTTGCGTATTATTAAATCTGGGTTAGATTTTAGGGAATAATGGCATGTTTTTCTCCATTTGTTAATTAGATTTTGTATTTCCCAACTATTAGCTTCCCCATGTAACTGACTAATTCATCTGATAATTTCCTGAAAATTTATCAAGGACAGGGGGTTTAGATTGCACTGGGTAGAATAGTGGATTGGAGGTTTTAAATTTGTAGCTGTATTAATCATCTCATGTTCTCTAGTATCGGAATATCCACTAGACTATTCAGTGTAATCATAAACAACAACGTCTTGAAGCAGAGGAAAATTCAAATTTTTATCAATGTAGATTAACATCATATACAATATACTCTTTGGAATCATCTACATCATTATTCTCAGCAGTGTCTTCTTGTCTAAAAAAATGTTTTTTAACTGTTAATAGACGAACAAAATTGTTAACATCCAAAATAGTTTTATACAAATCAAAATGATTAGTAGGAGCATAATTCAGTATATTCCGAGGAATTTGTTACTAACTGGAACTCCATACTTACTACATGTTCCTTACGCCTAATGGACTTGATTTTGAAACATGAGAAAACGGCGCTAGATAGTGTTCGTATGGACATACAGAACACACAAAAACTCCTTCAACCACATATTCAAAGTGCCCAATTTATAGATCTGGTATAAACTCAAAATCATATTTCAGATCTAGAAAACAGATTACCACTATTAAAAAAGCAAATTTCAACGTGATCTATTGGACTACAGACTACACACCGTCTATGAGTGGGGCAAAAGAAACAGATACATCCCAAAATCTATATTAAAAAAAGATCCACCACGCATGATGCTGAGAAGAACTCAAAAAGCAGTTAGCTGTTCTTACTGAGGCAGAAAGCTCAGAGTATCACTCGGATGAGTCCACTATATCAAAAACCACTACTGCCACGGACCTTCTACCTACTACAAAAAACCCAAACGCCAAACAAGACAAAAACCCCACCAGGAGGGACGGGAAAGCACCACAAGACAGTACCCAAGGAGGAACACGAAACCGGCGAAGAAAAAGTAAGCGTCTTAAACTTATCATCATACATCATCAATGACTTTGAATTATCGCTCCTTTCCAAAGGACTGAATTATGCTCCTACTAACCACTTTGATTTGTATAAAACTATTTTGGATGTTAACAATTTTGTTCGTCTATTAACAGTTAAAAAACATTTTTTTAGACAAAAACCACTGCTGAATAATGATGTAGATGTTCCAAAGAGATAATTGTATATGATGTTAATACCATTGATAAAAATTTGAATTTTCCTTCTGCTCAAGACGTTGTTGTTTATGTACACTGAATAGTCTAGTGGATATTTCCGATACTAAGACTGAAGATGATTAATACAGCTACAAATTTTAAAACCTCCAATCCACTATTCTACCCAGTGCAATCTAAACCCCCTGTCCTGATAAATTTCAGAAATTATCCAGACTGAATTAGTCAAGTTACATGGGAAGCTAATAGCTTGGGACTACAAATCTCATTTAACAAAGAAAAACATGCCTTTATTCCCTAAAATCTAACCCAATTTATAATACAATCAGGAAAAGCACACCTTTCCTACTAGATTTTGGATTATATGACATAATGTCAAAAAAACTGTTACAGGATTATATAACTATATTCCACTTACATAAATCCTCCAAACGTTTTTCGACACATCTAGCAGTGTTACTAGAGAGGAGTTACGTTAGGTATACTACATGCCTAAACAGGCTGAATTTTGTGTATGTACAAATCCTATCACCCCTATCTTTCATTGTGTACCCAAAATCCACAAGATAAATTTCCCCACCTATGCGTCCCATTGTTGCCGGCATTGGCTCTCTATGAACACCTGGGAGCATGGCTGGACTCATTGTTGCAGCCATTGGTTACACGTTGTCATGGCTACTTAAAGACAGTAAACATATACTTCAAGTCTTACAACATACAAAGTGGCAACCTCATTTTTCATGGCTCACATGCGATATAAGGCATTATACACCAGCATACCTCATTCATTAGCCGCCACAGCTTTAACTTACCATCTTGAAAAATACTCCCAATTATTCGTCAGATCTGAAAACTATATCTTGGAAGTTTTGCAATATCTATTAAATAGTAATTATTTTCAATACAATGACACATTTTTTTTTGCAAAAATCAGGAGCAGCCATGGGAGCCAAGTTCTCCCCATCTCTGGCGAATTTATATGTAGCATGGTGGGAAGAAGTTTCAATTTTCACTGATAGTAATCCTTAACATTCCCCTACTGGTCAGGTATGGTCGCTTCATCGACGATGTCATCATCATTTGGGGCGGCGATGAGGCGACCGTACATGACTTTATTTACTACTACTAATAACAATCCTTTAAATCTATATTTCACATTCCAGTGGCACAACAACAATATATCACATTTTTGGATTTACATTTGAACACATACGACCATTCCGACGAATTCACACTTCCACTTACCGAAAACACACAGCCGTATACATTCTCCACTTCTTCTTGTCACCCCCAATCATACCAACAAAAGCATCCCAGTGGGAGAAATGCTTAGAGCCAAGGAAGTTGTTCTACTGACACACCATTTCTTAAGGAGTTAACAATATTGAATCAGATTAAAAAAGAGGCTATTCCCAATGGAGCCTAAATAGGGCTAAATACATCAGCCAAAATAGATCGAGGGAAACCTTCTTTCCAATCACTAAAACCTTCCACCCCTTCCAAACTTCCAACTAACTAACCCTACTTTTGTCACCACGTATAGTGTAGAACATAATGCCATAAAAAATATCATCAGCAGATACTACCTGTACTATACCAGGATGACATATTAAGACAAATTTTACAAAAAGGTTGTTCCTTTTCTACACGAAACCCTACCATTGGTAGTATACTATCCCCTAGTGACACTAATATATCACTCATACTAAATCCTGGTTAACACCAAGGATTCTTTAAGTGTGGAGCTAAAATCTGCAAAGGTTGTAGTTTTGTGCACGTAACTGCAAAACTACATTAGACAAAATAAAAATACTGAATCACATTCGATTTCAATCAATTGTATACTAAGAACGTTGTCTATTGCATTACATGCAACTTTGCAACAAAGATTATATAGGCTGTACAAGCAGGACTCTAAAGGAACGCATAAGAGAACACCTCAATGGAGTCACTAATATCGAGTACATAAACCCATCAAACGCTGCCAGACACTTCAAAACCATCACGTAGAGATTTAACAGGTTTCACTTCTTGTGGTTTAGAAAGAGTTAAACAGAACAAAGGGGTGCGATCTCAGAAAAAAACTTCTGAATCGAGAGGGATTCTGGATCCTAACCAAGATAGTATCTACCCCAAAGGATTCAATGTTAGAAATGACTTATTGGTCAATTATTAAACCCCTTATTCTACGTGTGTTTCTGTTATTATAATACTGAGTTTTGTTTAGTTTTATTTCACTATTGATGATTTTAATATGTTATGTTCAGTATTCTAGGTGAGTTAGAGACACGCACACCTGAGTGTTATTTTACCATTTCCGGTCACCAGGGTTTAAATGTCTCTCTCACTATTCTTACTTTTATCTATGACTAAGGACCGTCAAGGTCAGAAACGCGTCAGATTAAGTACATTTATGTAACTGCTGTATCCATGCAAGAATAAAGTTTGAAGTCTTTTTATACCAAGAAGCTAGAGTGCGATCCTCATCCTTCACTACTTCTTTGCAGATAATACAGACATGAGATACTCTGCAGACACTAGAACATATAATACAGACATGAGATACTCTGCAGACACTAGTACAGATAATACAGACATGAGATGCTCTGCAGACACTAGAACATATAATACAGACATGAGATACTCTGCAGACAGGAGCTGCAGACTCTATTTACAGTTCATCACCTTCTATTTACAAAACATTCTGCAAATACTACAGACAAGTGTCCCCCATGTAATTCTGCACAGTATCACCAGTGTATCTGAGGGGGATACTGTGCAGAATTACAGGGGTGCAGCAGGAGACCAGCACTGGGGGGATCCCCTCCAGGAGAAGCCCCTGCTGAGGAGGTCACTGGGTGCTGGGTGTCACACTCCTGGGTGCTGCTGTGAGTGTTATCTTCATTCTGGGCTGTGGGAGAAGCAGAGAGGAGCTTGTAGCAGGATCACATGTAAGTGCCCGAATCTAACATTGCGCCTAAACTGCGCCAAAATTGCGCCTAAACTGTGTTAAAGTAAAGTGATTAATAAGAGGCAGAAAATATACTTATCACCGATGGTTGTAGCTTGTGATAATTCTGGCAAAACAGTGCGCCAGAATTTAGGCGCAACTACTAAACTTAGGCGCACAAAAGTGATAAATGTGGCCCCAAGTGTGGTCCTTTTATTCCATCAAAGGTGACAGTAGCGACGTTTCGACCCTGGGAGAGCCTTTTTCAAGCCGAAACGTCGCTACTGTCACCTTTGATGGAATTAAAGGACCACACTTGGTTTACACCACTAACGGAGTGCTGCTTATTGTCTTGTATTTATGGTTGGAGGCCTAGTCCTGTGATGCCTGCACCCACCTGGACAACGTGCTGATTGTATTTTCTCATCGTAGATAGATAGATAGATATGAGATAGATAGATAGATAGATAGTGATGATAGATAGATCGATCGATAGATCGCTCTGCGCTAGATCGCTCGCTCCTCGCGCTCCTCGTCGCTATAGCGCATCGCTCTCGCTCGATCTGCTGCTCGCTCCTCGCATAGCTCGCTAGCTCGCTCGCTCGATCGCTCTCTACGCTCGCTGCTCGAGCTCGCTCGATAGGCGCTCGTCTGCGCTCTCGCTCGCTCGTCTCGCTCTGCGCTCGCTTCTCTCGCTCGCTCGCTCTGCGCTCGCTTAGATAGTCGCTACTCGCTATGAGTCGCTCTGCTCTCGCTGTCGTCATCTCTCGCTCGCTCGCGGCCTCGCTTCGCTCACGCTCGCTCTCTCGCTTACGCTCGTCCTCGCGCTCGCTCGCTCTGCTGCTCGCTCGCTCTGCGCTCGCTCGCTCTGCGCTCGCTCGCTCGCGCTCGCTCGCTCGCTCGTCTCTGCGCTGCTCGCTCGCGCTCGCTCGCTCGCTCGCTCGCTCGCGTCTCTCTGCTCGCTCGCTCGCTCGTCTGCGCGCTCGCTCGCTCGTCGCTCGCTCGCTTCTCGCTCGCTCGCTCGCTCGCTCGGCTCGCTCGCTCGCTCTGCGCTCGCTCGCTCGCTCGCTCGCGCGCGCTCGCTCGCTCGCTCTGCTCCGCTCGCTACGTCTGCGCTCTGCTCGCTTCTCGCTCGCTCGCTCTGCGCTCGCTCCGCTCGCTCGCCTGCTCGCTCGCTGCTCCGCTGTCTGCTCTCGCTCGCTCGGCGCTCGCCTCTCTCGCTCTCTCGCTCTGGCGCTCGCTCGCTCGGGCTCGCTCGCTCGCTCGCTCGCTCGCTCTGCGCTCTGCCTCGCTCGCTCGGGCTCGCTCGCTCTTCGCTCGCTCGCTCGCTCGCGTCGCCGCGCGCTCGCTCGCTCGCTCTGCGCATCGCTGCTCGCTCCAGCTCGCTCTCGCTATCGCGCTCGCTCGCTTCGCTCTCTCGCTCGCCTCGCTCGCTCGCTCTGCGCTCGCATTCGCTCGCTGCTCTGCGCTCCTCGCTGCGTCTGCGCTCGCTCGCTGCTCTGCGCGCTCGCTCGCTCGCTCTGCGCTCGCTCGCCTCGCTCGCTCGTCTCTGCGCCTCGCTCGCTGCCGCTGCTGCGCTCGCTAGCTCGCTCGCTCCCTGCTGCGCTCGCTCGCTGCTCGCTCGCTCGCTCTCTGCGCCTCGCCTCGGCTCTCGCCTGCCGCTCGCTCGGCGCTCGCTCGCTCGGCTCGCTCTCGCCCTCTGCGCCTCGCACTCGCTCTCTCTCGCTCAGCTCTCGCTTCGCTCTCGCTCGCTCGCTCGCTCTGCGCTCCGCTCGCTCGCTCTCGCTCGCTCGCTCGCTCGCTCGCTCTCGCTGCTCGCGCTCTGCTCGCTTCGCTCGCTCGCGCCGTGCGCGCAGGCGCTCGCTGCTCGCTCGCTCGCTCGCTCGCTCGCTCGCTCGGCTCGCCTCGCTCGCTGCGCGCAAGGAATAGATAGAAGATAGATAGATAGATGATAGATCGATCGATAGATAGATTAGTTCGATAGAAGCTGAGATAGTAGAATAGAATAGACTCGCTCAGCTAGCTCTGCGCTAGCTAGATAGATCGATAGATAGACTCAGTGCGATCGATAGATCAGCTCGATCGCCTCGATCGGGCGCTAGATTCGCTGGATCTGCGCTCGCTCTCTGCTCTGCCGCTCGCTCGCTCGCTCCGGCGCATCGCTCTGCGCTCGCTGATCTCTCGCTCGGCGCTCGATCGCTCTTCGATGATATGAGTACATCTCTCACCCACACACCGCAGGAGGAGCCGAACAAACAAAAGCGAGCGATTTCTCATATTCTCTCATATCTATCTATCTCCCATCTATCTATCTACTATCTCCGATCTATCTCATATCTATCTATCTCAGCTCATATCCATCTTCTTCTCATATCCTCTATCTATCTATCCCTACCTATCTACTATCTATCATCTATCTATATCTATGCTTCTATCATCTATCTATCTCATTCTATCTATCTATCTATCTACTATCTATCTCATATCATCTATCTAACTACTATCTCTCTATCTATCTTCTATCTATCCATCTCTCTATCTATCTACTCCTTTCTCTCATCTAATCTATCTATCTATCTATCTCATATCTCTAAAAAAAATCTATATATCTATCTCCTTTCTCTCATCTATCTATCAATCTATCTATCTATCTCATATCTATCTATCTATCTATCTATTCCCTATCTATCTATCTTCATATCTTCTAATCATCTATCTATCTATCTCCTATCTAATCTATGTTCTGCATATCTATCTACTATCTATCGATCTCCTATCTACTTCCTATCTATCTCCTATCTATCTCATATCTATCTATCTATCTCATATCCATCTATCTACTCATATCCATCTATTATCGATCTATCTTTCCTATCTATCTTATCTATCTATCTAATCTCATACATCTATCTACTATCTATCTATCTCATATCTATCTATCTATCTCATATCCATCTATAGACGCTCATATCCACGATCTAATTCTATCCATCTATCTTCTATCTAATATCTAATCTATCTATCTCTCTATCTATCTATCTATCTATCTCATATCTTCATCTATCTATCTATCTATCTCATATCTATCTACTATCTCCTATCTATCTATCCTATCTATCTATCTATCTATCTATCTCCTATCTATCTATCTCATATCTATCTATCTATCTATCTATCTTCTATCTCCTTCTATCTATTTCTCATATCTATATATCTTATCTATCTATCTCCTATCTATCTATCCATATCTATCTATCTATCTATCTCATCTCTACTCTATCTATCTTCGCATATCTATCTATCTAATATATCTATTCTATCTCATATCTATCTACACTTCTCATATCTATCTATATATTCTATCTCTCTATCTATCTATCTATCTCATATCTATCTATCTCCTATCTATCTAATCTATATATCTATCTATCTCCTATTTCTATCGCATATCTATCTATTATCTGGCATATCTCTAGCATCTATCTACTATCTATCGCATATCTATCTACTCATATCTCTCTATCTATCCTATCTATCTATCTTCTCATATCTTCTATCTCTATCTATCTATCTCATATCGCTATCTATCTCATTTATCTATCATATCTATCTGATCTATCTTCTATCTCCTATCTATCCTGGCTATCATCTATCTATTATCTATCTCATATCGCTCTCATATCTTAATCTATCTATCTATCTATCTATCGCATATCTATCTATCTATCTATCTATCTCATATCTAATCTATCTATCATCTCATATCTACTCCTATCTATCTATACTATCATATATCTATCTTCTATCTATCTATCTTCTTCTATCTACCTATCTATCTATCTCATATCTACTATCTTATCTCATATCTTCCCCCCTATCTATCTCATATCTACTCTTTTCTCATATCTATCTATCTATCTAGCTATCCTACTATCTATCTATCTCATCTATCTACTCATAGCTCTCTATCTATCACGATAGAAAATACAATCACACGTTGTCCAGGTGGGTGGCGGCATCACAGGACTGGCCTCCAACATAATACAAGACAATAAGCAGCACTCCGTTATGTGGTGTAAACCAGAGTTTGGTCCTTTAATTCCCATCAAAGGTGACAGTAGCGACGTTTGGCTTGAAAAGGCTCTCCCAGGTTCAACGTCGCTACTGTCACCTCTTTGATTGGAATAAAAAGGACCACACTTGGGCCACATTTATCTTTTGTGCTCCTACGTTTAGTATGGTTGCGCCTAATTCTGGCGCACTGTATTTGCCAGAAATTATCACAAGCTCAACCATCGGTGATAAGTATATTTTTCTGGCCTCTTATTAATCACTTACTTTAACACAGTTTAGGCGCAATTTTGGCGCATTTAGGCGCATGTTAGTTCGGGCATCTACATGTGATCCTGCTACAAGCTCCTCCTGCTCTCCCACAGCCAGAATAAGATACACTCAACGCAGCACCATGAGTGTGCCACCCCGCACCCAGTGACCTTCCTCAGCGGGGCTTCTCCTGGAGGGATCCCCCAGTGCTGGTCTCCTGCTGCACCCACGTTAGGTATACTCATGCCTAAACAGGCTGAATTTATGTATGTACAAAATCCTATCACCCCTATCTTTCATTGTGTACCCAAAATCCACAAAGATAAATTTCCCCCACCTATGCGTCCCATTGTTGCCGGCATTGGCTCTCTTAATGAACACCTGGGAGCATGGCTGGACTCATTGTTGCAGCCATTGGTTACACGTTGTCATGGCTACTTAAAAGACAGTAAACATATACTTCAAGTCTTACAACATACAAAGTGGCAACCTCATTTTTCATGGCTCACATGCGATATAGAGGCATTATACACCAGCATACCTCATTCATTAGCCGCCACAGCTTTAACTTACCATCTTGAAAAATACTCCAATTATTCGTCAGATCTGAAAACATATATCTTGGAAGTTTTGCAATATCTATTAAATAGTAATTATTTTCAATACAATGACACATTTTTTTTGCAAAAATCAGGAGCAGCCATGGGAGCCAAGTTCTCCCCATCTCTGGCGAATTTATATGTAGCATGGTGGGAAGAAGTTTACATTTTCACTGATAGTAATCCTTACATTCCCCTACTGGTCAGGTATGGTCGCTTCATCGACGATGTCATCATCATTTGGGGCGGCGATGAGGCGACCGTACATGACTTTATTTACTACCTAAATAACAATCCTTTAAATCTATATTTCACATTCCAGTGGCACAACAACAATATCACATTTTTGGATTTACATTTGAACACATACGACCATTCCGAACAGATTCACACTTCCACTTACCGAAAACACACAGCTCGTAATACAATTCTCCACAGTTCTTCTTGTCACCCCAATCATACCATCAAAAGCATCCCAGTGGGAGAAATGCTTAGAGCCAGAAGGAATTGTTCTACTGACACAGCATTTCTTAAGGAAGTTAACAATATTGAATCAAGATTAAGAAAGAGAGGCTATTCCCAATGGAGCCTAAATAGGGCTAAATACATCAGCCAAAATAGATCGAGGGAAAACCTTCTTTCCAATCACTATAAACCTTCCACCTCTTCCAAACGTGTAACTAAACCTACTTTTGTCACCACGTATAGTGTAGAACATAATGCCATAAAAAATATCATCAGCAGATACATACCTGTACTATACCAGGATGACATATTAAGACAAATTTTACAAAAAGGTTGTTCCTTTTCTACACGAAAAGCCCCTACCATTGGTAGTATACTATCCCCTAGTGACACTAATAATATCACTCATACTAAATCCTGGTTAAACACCAAAGGATTCTTTAAGTGTGGAGCTAAAATCTGCAAAAGTTGTAGTTTTGCACGTAACTGCAAAACTACATTAGACAAAAATAAAAATACTGAAATCACCATTCGGGATTTCATCAATTGTAATACTAAGAACGTTGTCTATTGCATTACATGCAACCTTTGCAACAAAGATTATATAGGCTGTACAAGCAGGACTCTAAAGGAACGCATAAGAGAACACCTCAATGGAGTCACTAATATCGAGTACATAAACCCATCAAACGCTGCCAGACACTTCATAAACCATCACGATAGAGATTTAACAGGTTTCACTTTCTGTGGTTTAGAAAGAGTTAAACAGAACAAAAGGGGTGGCGATCTCAGAAAAAAACTTCTGAATCGAGAGGGATTCTGGATCCTAACCAAGGATAGTATCTACCCCAAAGGATTCAATGTTAGAAATGACTTATTGGTCAATTATTAAACCCCTTATTCTACGTGTGTTTCTGTTATCATAATACTGAGTTTTGTTTAGTTTTATTTTACTATTGATGATTTTAACATGCTATGTTCAGTATTCAAGGTGAGTTAGAGACACGCACACCTGAGTGTTATTTTACCATTTCCGGTCACCAGGGTTTAAATGTCTCTCTCACTATTCTTACTTTTATCTATGACTAAGGACCGTCAAGGTCAGAAACGCGTCAGATTAAGTATATTTATGTAACTGCTGTATCCATGCAAGAATAAAGTTTGAAGTCTTTTTATACCAAGAAGCTAGAGTGCGATCCTCATCCTTCACTACTTCTTTGTACTTAAAAGAGACTCAAGGAGAGGCGTCTCTGGAGGTTCACGCACCGGGAGTCGAGCAGGTCTGTAACCAGGTGATCACAGATCACCATTACTTGGACTTTATACTGTTTGCCTTTTTGTACGGACCGAGCTCCTCCTTATAGCTCAAGTTTAAGTCTTCACTCATCAGAAAAATGGATAACACAGCGACAGGATCCGAACAGAACATTCCAAATACATTCAATTTTTGCGATCCCATAACCAGACATACCATGCTGGATAATATCTTTAATCTTTCAACGGGAGACAACGCAAAAAATATGGACCTACAAAAATTGTTCTGGGACCTGGAAAAACTCCTCGTGAAAGAAACACGAATATGGTGGGATTTCTCCACATTGCAAAAATATGCAGACAAGAATATGATCCCACGAGGTCTTCGCCTCAAAAAAATACCCACCACAGTGTATTCCGAGGAATTTGTTACTAACTGGAACTCCATACTACATGGCAGTATGCACATGGTAGTATATATATGGTAGTATATACATGGCAGTGTTCCTATGATGGTATACAAATGGCTCTCTGTCTCTAAAGTTGTGAAAACCAAGTAATGAATCCATGTGACTCAGATGGAACTTTTTGTCATGTAAATGTTTCTGGTAGCGCGGGGCGAGCTCTGATATTTCCTGCCATTAGTAATTGAGTCTGAGCGTCGGAGCTGCCGGTGACTTTTGTTTAGTAATTTAGTGGATCTGGTTCATCAATTTCCCGAGTATCTAACATTTGAAATTATTGATTTGCTCAGATCTCTTTCAGTCTCTCTGCAGCTAATTAACTGTCCGTTTCCTCCGCTGCGCCTGACACTCGCAAATCAGACTCTGAGGACTTGTTCTTTCCCATAGATGCCTGCCAAACCCCTGCCAGCACGGAGGAGAATGTTCCCAGACCTGGAGCACCTTCCACTGTGACTGCGGAGACAAGGGCTACGCCGACGCCACCTGCCACAGCTGTAAGTCCTCCTCTGCCGGATTATGTAACTACTGTCCCCAGGAACGGATCGCAGATACACAAGTGTCTCCCCCAACTCCCTGGATCCTTTATTTTTAATTTTGTTTTTCTTCCCTCCACTACCTTCCTTCCTTCTCTCTTTTTCTTTCTTTCTTTCTTTCTGTCTTTCTTTCTTTCTTCCTTCCCTTCTTTCCTTATCTTTTTCCTTTCTTCTATTTATTCTCCCTTTTTCCTTCCTTCCTTCTTTCCTTGCTTCTTTCCTTCCTTTTTCCCTTCCTTCCTTTCTTTTTCCCTTCCTTCCTTTTTCGCTTCCTTCCTTTTTCCCTTCCTGCCTTCCTTCCTTCCTTCCTTCCTTTCTCCCTTCCTTGCTTCCTTCCTGTTTTAAATCTTTTGATGTTTATTTATATTCCTCCTTTCGTTATATATTCCTCCTTTTAGATTTTACTTCCCTCCACTCCCTTCCATCCTTCTCTCTTTTTTTCTTTCTTCCGTCCCTTTTTTCCTTATCTTTTTCCTTTCTTCTATTTATTCTCCCTTTTTCCTTCCTTCCTTCCTTCCATCCTTCCTTTTTCAATACCTTCCTTCCTTCTTTTTTCCCTTCCCTTTTCCTCCCTTCCTTGTTTTATTATTTCTCCTTTCCTTTTTACCTTTCTTTGTCGTCTTTTTGTGTGTCATTATTTTCCTCTTTTTATACTTCCCATTTCCCTCTCCTTCATTTCCCTTCCTTACGTTTCCTTCCTAGATGCTATTTTTTTGCTCACCTTTTTTCCTTAAAATCATTTCTTATTCTACATTTTTTCTTTTTTCATGTATTTTTTTCCTTCCTTCTATTTCTATGTAGATTCTTCCATCCTTCTTCCTCATTCTTCCTGGTTTCATTCTTTTGATATTTATTTATATTCCTCCTTTCATTTTTTTTTCGTATCTTTCCCCTTCTTTGCTCTTTCCCTCACCTTTCTCTTTCTTTCCCCTTTACTTCTCTTTTCCTATTCTTTGAAAAGTTTTATTGAGGTATCAAACACCATTTAACAATGTAGCAATAATAATAGCTGTGTTACCCGAATATTTCCGATTTGCGCCGATTTCCCCTGAATTGCCCCAGGATTTTGGCGCACGTGATCAGATTGTGGCGCATCGGCGCTGGCATGCACGCGACGGAAATCGGGGGGGGGTGGCCAAACGAAAACCCGATGGATTTGGAAAAAACGCCGCATTTAAAAAAAAAAAGTGTCGTGGAACTTGCACTTACCTTCACTAGGAATAGGCCGGTGTACTTGAGTGCATTTCGGCGGGCCTCATTGCAGCAGCGCCACCTGGTGGACATCGGAGCAACTACCTTAGTGAATCCAGGCCGGACCAGAATCCACCGCAGAGAACGTGCCGCTGGATGGCGAATGGACCGGGTAAGTAAATTTGCCCCAATGTTCCCTAGGTGGCGCCAGTGTGCAGCATATATTCCATGGTGGATCAGTCCAGCACTTCCCAATTCCTGGCGCATTCCCGCTTCTCATATGGCAGCTGAGATTTCCATCAGAATCTACTATTGGATCTGTGGTCACCGGGTCACAGGAATTATTTGCAAATTTCACACAGAATATATAGAGGTATCACCTCGCACCCCTCACCTCGTGCCGTCACCCTCCAGACGGTGCTCTCTATAAAACTAACAGATGTAAGTGTCGCCCAATTATAAGTGCTGGGAGTGATGGACCCTGAGAGCGCCGGGGGTGGCGGATCCAGCAGACACGGGGTGTGAAGTCGTTCCACTATTAATGATATCTGTGACTAGGGAACATTAATAATCCGGTTAACGGGGAGGGTTCGTTACTCTGTGTCCTAATCGGGATAAGTCTGCAGTAATGACCTTTTTAATAAAGAAGATTACATCTGACATTACTCACAGCAAAATTAGGTTTTTGTGTCAGAATTTCCATTTCATTACATTTACACTCAGTCCTTGCTTCGTGGAAACTTTAATTTTAGGTTGTACTTTAATGACAGACAAGTTTTCTTGTTTCATCTACAAAAAGGGGTCCAAAAAGATGGTCATTATCAATGGTAATAGAGATTAATGCCTGATGTCCTGCATGGACAAACGTGTCATGATAAATTGTGTCTGCTTCTGGCCACCACTAGGGGGAGTGCAGGAGATAACTACATACTGTATATACACCACCACTAGGGGGAGCCCAGGAGATTACTCCCTACGACCGTAATAATTCCACCCCACCCGCCGTGAGGGGGCATCCGCAGGAGACTACACATAGCATACTGTATATACAAACAAACACACCATAGGGGTGTACCAGGAGATTACTACTAAACTGTATATATCATAGGCCACACACATAGGATGAGCGCAGGGATAACTATCCTACATAGCACATATCACCAGCCAACAGTGGGGAGCGCAGGATGATGTACTAACATACTGTTGATATACACCACCACTAGGGGGAGCGCAGGAGATTACTACATACTGTATATACACCACCACTAGGGGGAGCGCAGGAGATAACTACATACTGTATATACACCACCACTAGGGGGAGCCCAGGAGATTACTACATACTGTATATATAGCCACCACTAGGAGGAGCGCAGGAGATAACTACATACTGTATATACACCACCACTAGGGGGAGCGCAGGAGATTACTACATACTGTATATACAGCCACCACTAGGAGGAGCTCAGAAGATTACTACATACTGTATATACAGCCACCACTAGGGGGAGCTCAGGAGATTACATACTGTATATACACCCACCACTAGGAGGAGCTCAGGAGATAACTACATACTGTATATGCAGCCACCACTAGGAGGAGCTCAGGAGATAACTACATACTGTATATGCAGCCACCACTAGGGGGAGCTCAGGACATTACTACATACTGTATATACAGCCACCACTAGGAGGAGCTCAGGAGATTACTACATACTATATATGCAGCCACCACTAGTGGGAGCTCAGGAGATAACTACATACTGTATATACACCACCACTATGAGGAGCTCAGAAGATTACTACATATTAGTATACATCCACGCAACTAGGGGAGAGCTCAGGAGATTACATACTGTAATTACACCCCACCACTAGGAGAGCTCAGAGATTAACTACAATACTGTTATGCAGCCACCACTGGGAGGATGCGCAGGAGATAACTACCATACTGATATAGTCAGCCACCACTAGGGGAGCTCAGGTCATTACACATCTGTATATACAATCCACCACTAGGAGGAGCTCAGGAGATTACTACATACTATATATGCAGCCACCACTAGTGGGAGCTCAGGAGATTACATACTGTATATACAGCCATCACTAGGGGAGCTCAGGAGATTACATACTGTACATACAGCCACCACTAGGAGGAGCTCAGGAGATTACATACTGTATATACTGTCACCACTAGGGGGAGCTCATGAGATTACATAATGTATATACAGCACCACTAGGAGGAGCTCAGGATATTACTACATACTGTATATACAGCTACCACTAGAGGGAGCTCATGAGATTACTATGTACTGTATATACAGCCACCACTAGGGGGAGCTCAGGAGATTACATACTGTATATACAGCCACCACTAGGGGGAGCTCATGAGATCAGTATATACTATAAATTCCAGCACAAAAGGGACACTTATTATTCCAGCAAACACATAACATTGAGAGGGCCCCCGGAAGGTCTCGGGGTCCCTCCTGGTGCTGGTGTATAATGAATGATCCCTTCCTCCTGCACTGAACGCCATCACATGTTGCAGTAATATGGCAGCGCTCTGTCGCAGAGTCCTTGAGGAGGTTTAGCACATTCTCAAGTGTTTGTTCAACAGCGAGTGACATTTATTACCCCGACTCAAGAAATAATCGTCTGCCGAGTCTTTCCCCATCTCAGCGTTCTCCGTCCACAGCTTCATTGCTGAATGTATAATTATTACCGTGTTAATTAATGTCCGACCCGAAGAGCCATAAAAATATCTGGATAAGCGATATATTCAGGAATAAGAGAACATTTCCCGAAATTAAAGGGTGCGCACAATGAAAGGGTCACTGATATCTGCAGTAATTGCTTCATGACTCTTGAAGGCAACAATATAAAAAGCAAAATGTTCTGACATTTGTAAATTGGATAATAACCCAGACACAATAGAGGATATAATACTGATAAGGGGGCGGGGCAGTGACTACCCAAGGATCTCGTATTATTATCAGAAGTCAGGACTAATTCATCCGTCTGTTGTATTCTATCACACTTATGTTACTTATGTAAAATTCTTACAATATTTACACACAGAAACATGTATCATTCTGTTTGGGAGGGAACCCGAGCTGCAGTAACACGTCTTCACCACTGCACAGAGAATGGAGCTGTTCTTGGGGGTCTGTTCTCTGTGTTGATTTCAGATAATGAACAAGGGAATGCTGGGAAATGTAGTTCAATGACGAGAACATCGGACAGGAAGGAGTAAACTGCACCTCTTACTAAAGTGTTAAAGGGAACCTGTCATCAGGAGGAAGGGCTGGATAGGAGCAGCTCCCCCTCCCTTGGGAAGCATATGACCTTTTCAAATATATGAATAACTGCCCTCACTCGGGATTTGCTGTAGAGGGGCAGGGGGCGTC
The DNA here is from genome assembly GCA_019512145.1 of Engystomops pustulosus. Lineage (NCBI taxonomy): Eukaryota > Metazoa > Chordata > Amphibia > Anura > Leptodactylidae > Engystomops > Engystomops pustulosus. Next base: position 46,196 of record WNYA01001413.1, read on the forward strand.
GCTAAGCCAAATGATGGGTGTTTTCATATATTTGAAAAGGTCACATGGAGTAGCTGTTTCCCAAGGGTGGGGGGGAACGGCTCCTTTCCAGCCCCTCCCAATTGGCAACTGCCTAGTCACACAGCACATGCTAATGAAAGGTAACATATCTTTTTTTCTGTAAAACCAATTTTTAATACAAAAACACTTTGGCAGTGTATGTACTATGCTCTGCGGGGACTGGGGGAGTGCTAAACATGGGGCTCCTGGAGACAGGTTCCCTTTAACACAATCAATCAATATGGGACAAAGATAAGAATAGTCACAACTAGCAAAACAAGACTCAAAAACCGCTGAAAATATCCAAAGAAAATCCCTTTAATTGCTTCTTGAAGGTTCCCACCATCTCCCATCCATCACTTTCTTAGGTGAGAAGTCGAGGTCCTTGTGGCTTCATGATGATAGAAGTTTTGGATAGAATTTTTTGTTCTTAATGTATAATATTCCTAGAGGTCTTGTTTGGCTCCTCTCTATGAGCTCCTCCCCGGGGGGTCCTGACCGGGCCCCTCCTACATCCTATAGACTCTTGTACCTGAGATCCTTGCAGATAGATTATTGATACATTGTATTCAGCAGTGACATGAAGTAACAATGTTCCTCGTCTTCTCCCCTGCAGCCTTGTATGAACAGTCCTGTGAGGCCTACAGACACAAGGGCTACCCCTCCGACTACTACTACATTGACTCTGATGGCAGCGGGCCCCTGGGTCCGGTCCGCGTGTTCTGTAACATAACGGGTAAGACGTGCGCCTCATTCATATATAACTCTGCTGTTGAATATTTCACAATCTCTTCAATATCAAAGAGGGGCGGCAGCAGGAGCCTCATTTCCTCTGACGGTGGAGGGGGATGTAGTCTCTTGGAGATTTCCAGTGCCATCACCTGTGCCATGTATGTGCCATCACCTATGCCATGTATGTGCCATCACCTATGCCATGTACGTGCCATGTATGTGCCATCACCTATGCCATGTATGTGCCATGTATGTGCCATGATGGGTAAAGCGAGCAGAAGACATACCATTAGATATCCTCGCCTTGGGTCATACATAACGGGGGGGGGGGGCATAGCTGAGCATGATGGGGGCTGCCCCTAACTCATTGCCCTGGACAGCTGTAGATCCAGGCAAAATCTGCAGGAAGATAAGATGGAAATGATGGATATATTACCGTATCCACGAGGGAATATCTAGAGAGGAGAAAACTGCGAGAACTGAGACTCTACCAAATCCTCATCATCATTGGAATTATATTGTAAGATATTGCAGGTGGACATCATGTTCTCTAATTTCGAACGCACCATTTGTTTTCTATGTGTATGAATCTAATTACAGAACTACAGTTTGGACTGACATCCAGATACTGGTAACACTGCAGAGATCTCAGAAGAGAATCACAGAGGACGTCACTTCTATGGCAAAGGCCGTGATAGATGAGAAAGATAGGAATGACATGATAGACACCATGTACCATACTGCAGAGATCACAGAGCACAGCAGTAGATGAAGGTTTATCTTTCTCCGCCCCCGAGGAGCTGCCGGCATCTACTCCTGTGTCCTTACAGCCATAGGATACTCAATGGTGAATTTTCCATGACTATATAGTATTTATTGCAGTGATGTATATGAGTCCAAAATGTATATGGAGCACATTATAGAAAGTTTACTGTGGGTGAGAAAAAATCTCTCCCCGCCCCTGAGGAGCTGCTGGTACATCTCTGTCTTTACCGCAGTAGAATACGGCACAATCGGCCAAATTTATCACTACTGGTATGACTGCAAACGTGATTTAGTCGCAGTTCCTAACGCAATGCCGAAAATTGCGACTTCTCCATGTAATTCGCTGGTTTGGCGGTGCAGTGGGGCGGCACGGGACATTCCTGACTATAGCCTGCGGCCCCTTCAGGCTATGGCACAATGGTGCTTCCGGTCAGAGCAGGTGTATAAGTGCCAATTAGCGCCAGCGTATGATAGAAGTGCCCCAAAGTTTAGCGCTACAGTATTATTCCAGCGGTTATTACGCTCTTATCACATTGTATATCACTGTACATCCCCGCACGGCTCCTGCCTCAGCTGTAATTTACACTTAATGCACTTTGAGTGTTTTCTCCATTATTAATGCGCCTTATCTAACCCTGTTTGTGATGATTTTGATTATTTTATGCTAATTAATGTTAATTCCCCCCCGAGCCTCTTGAGCCCCCCCTATCTCTGCGTTGCGCTTCCCGCGTCTCTGCTCCGGGAGCCATTAACCTCAGTCTTTCTTCTGAGCTGTAATCCCGCTGCTCCCCCTCTCTTCTCCGCTCTTGAGGGTTTTGGAGATGGATGGAGTGAGAACCTCCAGGAAATTCAGCTCCTCCTAATGATCAGGAGGTTAGAAATGTAAATTGTGAAGTCGCGGAGATACATCTATGACGGCTTCATTTAAAAATTAATATCTAGCTGCGGGGAGAAATTCTCGTATTCTGTACATATGGGACACCCCTTCATGACCTGATCTAAAGACAGCACGAAGGCAAGTCCCTCCTGTCACAGATAATAGGGAGCGCTAGAGACGTATCAGCGCGGACACAACGTCCTTCATGTGACCTTCACAAGTCATGAGAACATGTAACAAAGTGTCTGCGGGTAACGGAACATACAAGAAGCTCAAATGTGAAAGAGATGACAGTCTACTTATCTCTATATTATCTATACATTATCTATCTCCTATCTATCTATCTATCTATCTATCTTATATCTATCTATCTATCTATCTCACATCTCTCCATCTATCTTAGTAGCATCTGCAATGTTTTTACTCTGCAGTTACTGTATCTATCAGCATTTAGTCTTTTCCTTGTTACAATGTGTAATAAATGTTGCTAATCAGTTTATTTTCAGATATATTTTGAAGTAAATTGCTCCAACAGCTTCTATATAATTATACAGAACATATGGAGAAGACCGTGGCGCCTCCTGCTGCGCGTCCGCCATCTCCATGTGATAATTGGACACCTAGCCGCCATTTATCACTTACAGCTACAATTGGAACATTAGAAAGTTATATTATTTTCTACATCTACATCTATCATCAGTTATCTGTCAACTTACAGTATATTTCATTCTATTTTCTATGTTGCATAGTAAATTGCAGAAAATACATTTCTGTTGATTGATCCTGAAAGGAAAAATGATCAGGTGTCACCAAACAGACTGCCCCCAGTGTTATGTATTATCCCCGGAGAAATGTGTAATTAGACCTCACACTGCTGTGCTCTGTGCTCTCTGCAGCCAGTGTTATGTATTATCCCTGGAGAGATGTGCAATCAGACCTCACACTGCTGTGCTCTGTGCTCTCTGCAGTCAGTGTTATGTATTGTCCCTGGAGAGATGTGTAATCAGACCTCTCACTGCTGTGCTCTGTGCTCTCTGCAGCCAGTGTTATGTATTATCCCCGGAGAGATGTGTAATTAGACCTCACACTGCTGTGCTCTGTGCTCTCTGCAGCCAGTGTTATGTATTATCCCTGGAGAGATGTGCAATCATACCTCACACTGCTGTGCTCTGTGCTCTCTGCAGTCAGTGTTATGTATTGTCCCTGGAGAGATGTGCAATCGTACCTCACACTGCTGTGCTCTGTGCTCTGTGCTCTCTGCAGTCAGTGTTATGTACTGTCCCTGGAGAGATGTGCAATCATACCTCACACTGCTGTGCTCTGTGCTCTCTGCAGTCAGTGTTATGTACTGTCCCTGGAGAGATGTGTTATCAGACCTCACACTGCTGTGTTCTGTTCTCTCTGCAGCCAGTGCTATGTATTGTCCCTGGAGAGATGTGTAATCAGACCTCACACTGCTGGGTTCTGTTCTCTCTGCAGCCAGTGCTATGTATTGTCCCTGGAGAGATGTGCAATCATACCTCACACTGCTGTGCTCTGTGCTCTCTGCAGCCAGTGTTATGTACTGTCCCTGGAGAGATGTGCAATCATACCTCACACTGCTGTGCTCTGTGCTCTCTGCAGACAGTGTTATGTATTGTCCCTGGAGAGATGTATAATCAGACCTCACACTGCTGTGCTCTGTGCTCTCTGCAGCCAGTGTTATGAACTGTCCCTGGAGAGATGTGTAATCAGACCTCACACTGCTGTGCTCTGTTCTCTCTGCAGCCAGTGCTATGTATTTTCCCTGGAGAGATGTGTAATTAGACCTCACACTGCTGTGTTCTGTGCTCTCTGCAGCATAACAGTGAGATGTAGATTTATATTCCAGGATTGTAGCTGCTTCAAGTGCACAAGGAGTGCGTCCTCACACACTGCTGTGCTCTGTATGCTCTACAGGCAGTATTTTCTATGTCATTTATTTATTTATCTTTCCATCTATATATCTATCTGTTTACCTTTCTCGATATATCTTTACATATAGATTCACACAATCCATAATAATGGCCACAAGCCTAACCCAAACAGGTAATGTAAAACTCTCAACCCCCCTCACTTATAAACTGGGCCCCATAATCTAGGGGGTGTATCTATTACCTTGGGCCCAGTTAAGATTGCACCCTCTGCACCCCCTCAAGTTGCACCCCTGCTCCCACCATAATCCATTGGTTCTGTTAAAGTCTCTTATTGCTTCAATGTTTATTTAAATAAAGAATCTCCTTCTGTTTTGTGTGAACAGCTTCAATGCAAACCTATGAATCTCTATGGTAACAGACTACAAATACACACTATGTAGTCAGATCCTGTGATGTGTGTGTATCATGTATATTACATAGTATAACAGATACAATGGGGCACATTTACTTACCCGTCCTGCGCGCTATCCCCGATCCGGACTGTCCGACAATCCCGACAATCCCAATATCCCGCATGTGACGCTTCCCTGCTCAGGTCCTATGGAGATCACCTTCTTCTTCCCGGTGCATGTAAGTGCATTGTCTTGCGACACAATTTGACTAGTTAAATCCTGCGTGTATTCCAAATCCGTCGGATCATCCGTCGGATTGCAACACAATCCGATCTCATGCCAAAAAAAACACTTTCTAAATGCGGCACACATCGGAAATCGTCGGATATTCCGATGATAGTGCAGACCGCGGACCTTAGTAAATGAGCCCCAATGGGGCAAATTTACTTACCTGGTCCAGTCGCGATCCCCGATTTGGACGGTCCGACGAGGATGAAGTCTGGCGCGATTTATGAAGATTGTGTGCCCGCGTTCCTGCATCCGTCGCTTCCACGCCGAGGTCCGCTGGAGTTCACCTTCTTCTATATAGTGCTTGTAAGTGCGTGTCTTGAGACAAAATTCTAAGTGTTAAATCTTGCGCGTTGTCCGAATCTGTCGGGTTGTCCGAAGGCAACTCCCCCCATTTCTGTCGTGTGCATGCCGGCGCCGCTGCGACACAATCCAATCGTGTGCGCCAAAATCCCATGGGCAATTCGGTGCAAAACGGAAATCGTCTGGAAATCCGACGAAAATGCGCTCCACGGATCCTTGAGAAAATGAGCCCCAATGTATCCATCTGCCCTGATGACCCAGCACCCCCTGACAGCTCACACCTATAAATCCCTCTGGCCTCTTATTTTGGATGTTGATTGTTTTCCTCCAATGGAACAAGTTGTGACAAACAAGAAAGCCCAATAATAAATCTCTGACACATTCGGCACCAATTCTTTTGCTATTTATTTTTGTCTGGATTTCGCCATTGACAGAAAGCGTCCAATCAGAAGACTATTCAGCCAGAGACGCGGATTCATAAACTCGCTAATTAAGTTCCATTCAGCGACTGATCTCGATTGGTCCAGAGACAGAGATAATTGCGCTCTCAGAAAACTCTCACAGAAAATTTATATCTGTCAACATTTGTTCCAATTCTACATTTATTCAGCTGAAAATGTAAAAGCCTTTAAATCTGCTGGAATTGTTCCGCAATCAGGCGTTAGCGGGGTCACCGCTATACAGAGGTGCATAGGCTCTATATAACCCAACCAATAGACATGAGTCTCTATACAAAAAACACTACAACTCCCAACATGACAGACCACTAAATATGTCCATAATGCAATATATTATACTGTATACATAGAGCACTACAACTCCCAACATGACTGACCAATGCACCTGACATAATACAATCCTATACTATTTATATATAGAGAACTACAACCCCCAACATTACGACCACCAGACATAACATAATGAAATATATTATAGTGTATACATGGACTCCCAACATGACCACAGGATATGACCATAATACAATCTATCTTACTCCATAAATAGAGCACTACAACCCCCATCATGACAGACCATTAAATATGTCCGTAATGCAATATATTATACTGTATACATAGAGCACTACAACACCCAACATGACTGATCAATGCACCTGGCATAATACAATCCTATTATAGTTATACAAAGAGCACTACAACCCCCAACAGAACCCGAACACTGGACCTGATCATAATACAATAAAGAGGAGAAGACTAAAGAAAAGTCAAAACAGAAAAGAAAAGGCTAATTCAGTGAGAAGAGAAGCATAAAAGGAAGGAAAGAACACAAGGGAGAAAAAGAAGAAAGTGGAAAAAGAAGAGTAAAATATTATGTGGAATAACAGGAACAGAGGAAGAGAAGTGAAATATAAGAGGATGAAGAAAGAACAAGAAGAAGAAAACAGAGAACGGAGAAAAGAAAGAGGAAAGGGAGGAAGACTGAGAAGAAATGGAAAGGTAAAAGGGGAAGACAAGATGGGAAGAGGAAGTAAAGAAAATAAAAGAAGGGAACGACAAACAGGAGAAAAGAGATGAAATGGGATGGAAGAACTGAAGAGGAGAAACCAGGAGAGAGGAATATAAAGAGGAAGAGGATGAAGACAAGACAAAGAAGAGGAAGACAAATGGAAGAAAATTAAGAGGAAAGAAGATCATCTGAAAAAGGAAACACAGAGTAACTGAAGAAGAGGAGGAAAAGTAAGAGGGAGGAAGAGAAAGGGGAGGAAGAAGACGACTATACAACATTACAAGAGGAAGAAGAAACAGTCACGAAGACGAGAATGAAAAGCAAATGAGGAAGAAAATAATTTTTTAAAGAAGGAAGATGATGATATGGAGCAGAGAAATAAGACAAGGGCAGGAAGAGAAAGAGGAAGAAGATGAGATGGAGAAACATCATCACATGGAAGAGGAAGAAAACATGAGGAAGAGGAAGGAGAACAGTAGAGGAAAATAAGAAGACAAAGAAGACTGAGCCAAGGAGGAAAATTTTAGAAGACACATAAAAAGGAGAAATTTGGATAGAAATCTTATCCCAAAGTCTTGTATCTTCTGGGGATTCTGCATTGTTTGTACAACATCTATAATTGAATAAACATTGTATCATCTTCCTTGTGACTCCTCCCCCTTGTATACATATAGATATTCTCTTCTCCCTGCTCAGGTGACCTGAGGGATCTTATAGACGTTCTCTTCACGTAGAGATTTCTATAAATTACCTCATCCATACATTGTGGGGGCACTTACCTGTCCTTGATGCCGCACATATCAATCTGTAGGTCGGAGAAGCCCCCCAGAGCCCCGCGCTGCACCGAGATGAGGTCCTTGGGCTGATTATCAATGAATATAAGCCTCATGCATCCTTGGAAGGAGGAGATGGGGTTTGTACAGGAGGAGTCCACCGGCTGGTCCGGGCATCCTGTGCAGCGGGAGACAGAGGTTCTGATCACTGGATTCTGGATCAAGCATTTAGCTATTATCAGCTATTGATGGACGACCCCCGGGCCCCAATATTCCCGAATCTCCTCTATTACATCACAACTGTCATAAAACTCTCAAGTTATGAAAGAAATCAGAAAGAAAGACCTCAACCTACTCCTCACTGCCCGACCTCCTCCTTCCCACTGCCCGACCTCCTCTTTCCCACTGCCCGACCTCCTCCTCCCCACTGCCCGACCTCCTCCTTCCCACTGCACCAATTCCTCATCCTCCTTCCCACTGCCCAAGCTCCTTATTCCTACTGCTCAAACTTCTTACTCCTTCCCACTGCCAGAACTCCTCCTCCATCCCACTGCCCGATGTCCTCCTAACCCACAGCCCGACCGGCTCCTTCCACTGCCAGACCTCCTCCTAACCCACAGCCCGACCTCCTCCTTCCCACTGCCTCAATTCCTCCTCCTCCCCACTGCCCAACATCCTTATTCCTACTGCCCAAACTTCATCCTTCCCACTGCCTGACCTCCTCCTCCTCCTCACTGCCCAACATCCTACTTCATCCCATTGCCCAACTTCCTCCTTCTTTCTCTGCCAGACCTCCTCCTCATTCCCAGTGCCGGCCTCCTCCTCCTCAAATGTTGCTAATCAGTTTATTTTCAGATATATTTTGAAGTAAATTGCTATCTATCTATCTATCTATCTATCTATCTATCTATCTATCAATCTATGATCTATCTATCTATCTATCTATCTCTTATCTATCTCCTATATCTATCTATCTATCTATCTATCTATCTATCTATCTATCTCCTATCTATCTATCTATCTATCTATCTCCTATCTATCTCCTATCTATCTCTCTATATATCTATCTATCTATCTCCTATCTATCTATCTATCTATCTATCTATCTATCTATCTCTTATCTATCTCTTGAGATAGAAGGAGATAGATGTAGATAAGATAGAACCCTAAGATATAGGAGCTAGATAAGAGATAGGATAAGAGATAGAAGATAGATCAGATAGAATAGATAATATAAATATATTACGACTATAGATAGGATGATAGATAGATAGAATAGATAGAGTTTGAAGATAGACGTATGAGATAGATAGATAGAGATAGAAGTAAAAGAGATAGCAGATAATAGATAGATGATAGATAGATAGTGAGATCGATAGTAGAGAGATAAACGATAGATATGGAGATAGATAAGAGTAATAGCATAAAGATAGATATAGATAGATAGATAGGATGATAGATAGTAGATAGATAACGAGTAAATAGACTATGATATATAAGATAGATAGATAGAAAGATAGATATAGTAGAAGAATGATGAAATAGATAGAATATGAGAGATAGATAGGGAGATAGATAAGAAATGATAAGATAATAGATAGATAAGATAGATAGTCGATATAGATAGTATATGATAGAATTAGAGATAGATAAGAGATAGAATAGAAGATTGATGATCGATAGACTAGGGATAGATAATAGATAGTATTGAATAGATAGATAGATAGGAGATAGTGTACATGAATTTTACTTCAAAATATATCTGAAAATAAACTGATTAGCAACATTTATACACATTGTAACAAGGGAAAAGACTAAATGCTGATAGATACAGTAACTGCAGAGTAAAACAATTGCAATGCTACTAAGATAGATGGAGAGATGTGAGATAGATAGATAGATAGATATAGATAGATTAGATAGATAGATGAGATAGGAGATGAATAATGTATAGATAATATAGAGATAAGTAGACCTGTCATCTCTTTCACATTTGAGCTTCTTGTATGTTCCGTTACCCCCGCAGACACTTTGTTCACTTTTCTCATGACTTGTGAAGGTCACATGAAGGACGTTGTGTCCGCCCGCTGATACGTCTCTAGCGCTCCCCTATTATCTGTTGACAGGAGGGACTTGCCTTCGTGCTGTCTTAGATCAGGTCATGAAGGGTGTCCCATATTACAAATACGAGAATTTCTCCCGCAGCTAGATATTAATTTTTTAAATGAAGCCGTCATAGATTATCTCCGCGCTTTCACAATTTACATTTCTAACCTCCTGATCATTAGGAGGCTGAATTTCCTGGAGGTTCTCACTCCATCCATCTCCAAACCCTCAAGAGCGAGAAGAGAGGGGAGTCAGCGGGATTACAGCTCAGAAGAAAGACTGAGGTTAATGGCTCCCCGGAGCATAGACGCGAAAGCGCAACGCAGAGATAGGGGGGGCTCAAGAGGCTCGGGGGAATTAACATTAATTAGCATAAAATAATCAAAATCATCACAAACAGGGTTTGATAAGGCGCATTAATATGGAGAAAACACTCAAAGTGCAATAAGTGTAAATTAACAAGCTGAGGCAGGAGCCGTGCGGGATGTACAGTGATATACAATGTGATAAGAGCGTAATAAACCGCTGGAATAATACTGTAGCGCTAAACTTTGGGGCACTTCTATCATACGCTGGGCGCAATTGGGCACTACTTACAACCTGCTCTCTGACCGGAAGCAGCACCATTGTGCCATAGCCTGAAGGGGCCGCAGGCTATAGTCAGGAATGTCCCGTGCCGCCCCACTGCACCGCCAAACCAGCGAATTACATGGAGAAGTCGCAATTTTCGGCATTGCGTTAGGAACTGCGACTAATCCCGTTTGCAGTCATACCAGTATGTGATAAAATTTTGGCCGATTGTGCCGTATTCTACTCTGCGTATAAAGACAGAGATGTACCAGCAGCCTCCTCAGGGGCGGGAGAAATTTTTTCCTCACCCAGTAAACTTTCTATAATGTGCTCCATATACATTTTGGACTCATATACATCACTTGCAATAAATACTATATAGTCATGGAAAATTCACCATTGATATCCTATGGCTGTAGGACACAGGATAGATGCCGGCAGCTCCTCGGAGGGCGGAGAAAGATAAACCTCATCTACTGCTGTGCTCTGTGATCTCTGCAGTATGGTACATGGTGTCTATCATGTCCATTCCTATCTTTCTCATCTATACGCACACGCCGGCCTTTGCCATAGAAGTGACGTCCTCTGTGATTCTCTCTTCTGAGATCTCCTGCAGTGTTACCAGTATCTGGATGTTAGTCCCAAACTGTAGTTTCTGTAATTAATCTCATACACATAGAAAACAATTGTGCGTTCGAAATTAGAAGAACATGAATGTCCACCGCATATCTTACAATATAATTCCAATGATGATGAGGATTTGGTAGAGTCTCAGTTCTCCGCAGTTTTCTCCCTCTCTAGATATTCCCTCCCTCGTGGATACGGTAATATATCCATCATTTCCATCTTATCTTCCTGCAGATTTTTGCCTGGATCTACAGCTGTCCAGGCAATGAGTTTAGGATGGCCAGCGCCCCATTGGCTTTAGCTCAGCTATGGGAGCACCCCCCTGGGGAATGCCCCCCCCCCCGCCCCGTTTTATTGTAGTGGGTATTTGCCCCCCCCCCACCCCCTTTATGTCTGAAACCGGGCCATGGGGGCGAGGCGAGATAGGATCGTAGATGGTATGGGTCCCCTTCTGCTTTCTCCCCTTCCTGCTCTATCTATCTATCTATCTATCTATCTATCTATCTATCTATCTATCTCTCATATATATCTATCATCTCATACTTATCCATCTCGGTCTATCTATCTCTATCTGTCTCATATCTATTTATCCATCCATCTCATATTCTCAACCTTTTTGTCTCCTATATGTGTTTGTGCCTTATTTGCACCTTTTTGAGACATTTTAAATGTAAGCGGTGCATGAATTTTAGCCTTATTTAGTTTAGGAATCCAGATATTTTCCCTAATTTATGATATGCAACCTTTTAAAAATGTCTACAAAAGTCTCAAAATAACTCCACTAGGCATAGAAAAAAAAAACAAACAAAAAGAAACAATCGGACCCATGTGATAAATGAATTTCTCTTTTGTTGTTGTTGTGGATAGTAATGAGAAAAATGTTGAGTCATAACCTGAATAAAACAGTCGCACTTCACGGATACTTCACGGAGAAGGTTTTGCATGGCTGGATTGCAGTACTGCTCCTCACCACACGGGGCGCTGTTACAGAAGCTCACAGCCTGAGGTGCAATACTCCACACCGCCACCTAGAGGTTGCAGCAGCGGCAGAGCACAGGAGACTCCTGCAGTATATAAATACTGAGACTTAGTTGACAACTTAATGAAAGCTGAGTCTTCGCTTCACTGTCACAGGATTTCAGCAGCAGTTTGTCCTCAGGAGTCCTATGTAAATACATCACAATGTGTCTCCGAAGGAGCAGATTTCCATTTCTTGGATCATTTTTATCACTTACTCTTCATTGTCTCCATCTGCAGCCGTCATATCAGCGCAGCGTTTTATTAGCCGCACTCGGGAGCAGCTGCTGGAGATTTTGGATTGATTTTTTTGCCTGCGTTATTATGTAACGGGGGTCATCCCTCTCAGCAGAAGCCCAGATGGCTCTTTAAGAAGTAATTGTTTGCTTTGTAGCATCTTGGTGAAGTTACATTGTAGCAGGAGATTTCTCGCTTAACCTCCTCCGCATACACAAGGGTCTAACCCATCACATTCATGAAGGAGCAGAGACCCTGTGATTGCCGTGTAGCCGTCACTTTAAGGGGATGTGATACATTGTTGTTACATAGTTGCTGTTATTTATAAACATTTTTGATACAATATTGGCTTAATCAGTGCAATATCTATGGAGGCGGCCAATACCTATTGTCCTTCCTTTTTGGGTTGGCATTAGGTTCTACAGAACCACTCTAATAACAGTGGGCTGATTATTACCCCAATATCTTCCTTCTCTCTGGACCCGCCCTTCCCTTAAAGGAAATCTTCCATCAATGTCCATCCTGATAAACCAGGGACATTACTCATAGATCCAGGCACCGTGGCTGTGGTATCTTCTTATATTTGTTATCTTTGGTCTCCTTCCTTATAAAATCAACTTTTATAATTATGCTAATGAGTTCGAAAAGGCTTTGCGCTGTGACCAGAGCCCCTTCATGCTGCAGTTTTACAGGCTGTTACAATGTGTATGGAGCACTTCCCTCTTTGTGAGATAACAGAAGGCAGAGGGAGGAGAAAAGTGCTGAGGGTTCAGAGGGGTAGGAGAAAACAGTGTAACGGCCTGTAAAGCTACAGCAGAGGTTGACTGTGGCAATGTCCCCCAGAGCCTTTCTGACTCATTAGCATAATTGTGTAAAGTTGATTTTAAAAGGGAGGAGGCCATGGATAACAAATATAAGAATATTACCACAGTCTTGGTGCCTGGATCTATGAGTAATGGCCCTGGATGGATAGTGGCGGGAGATTTCCTGTAAATCACATAGACTGTGAGTGTCACGGTCTCCATCTCTTTGGACACTCTATGGGGTCACTGATTAAAGCAGGTCCCAATCCATTCCCATAATATAGAGCTGACAATATTTACTGACCTCTCAAATAATAAGCCCTTACTGACCCGGAACCGGATTGACCCCTTTAATACCTGTAATAGTCCAAACATAAAGAACCGCACAGAAAACCATCGCTCAACCATTTTCTATTATGGTGATTGGGATCGGCCGCAGCTTTATGGAAACCAGTAATAATTTAACCATTTCTATATGTGAATATATATACATCACTTTAACCTTTACACTTTACATAATACCTGGTAGGCAGTGTTATCCCTGATAAGCGCCCGCTGTGACAAAAGGACAGGCAGTCCCCTACTTAAGGACACCCGACTTACACACAATCCCTAGTTAAAGACGGACCCCCTCTACCCACTGTGACCTCTGGTGAAGCTCTCTGGATGCTTTACTATAGCCCTAGACTGCAATGATCAGCTGTAAGATGTCTGTAATGAAGCTTTATGTACATAAAAAGGAAAAAAGATATTAAAAAATCAATAAGGGAGGGAAAACCGATGAAGAAGAGGGCGAGTCACTGCTGTGCAGAGTATTTAAGCTCCTGTACCGCCCACCGTTACTAGCCCCGCCCCCAGCACATGTCCCTGTCATACATGAAGATGACAGAGGGAAGAGCAGCCACTAATTAAAGGGGCCACACACTTTATCGTATTCACCTTTAAGCAGTCATTAGCCCAATCGCTACAGGGATATCAAACTTCCTCAAATTTTTGTGTGAATTTTTTTACCCAATTATTTTACCTTCTAATAGATTTATTTATATTTCTCAGCCCGTGGGAGGGGCGGCTGCTGTCTGCCTGTTTTCTGTCTCTAATGTGTTAAGCGTTAAAGCTTTTTTCTATTGATGAGTAATGATGGACTGTGATTGGTTGGTGGCCGGGTGAATATCTTCAGCTGTAACTGTTTATCTCTGAATAGTTTGTAATGTTTGATAAATGAGATAAGTTTGGATATTCCTCAATCTCAGTCACAGTGATGGACAATTGGCAGCTCAGTGGACGCTGCTGTGACTGAGGGGACTGGGTGTCTTTAGTACAGCAGCAAGAAGCCAACCTCTGGTCACATGATGCAATGATGCTCCTCCTCTCGGATTAACCCTTAAGATTTCTACCATCTTTACCTCCAGGAAGCTGCTTTCCTCTGTTACTCTCGTTCTATAACACATGAGTGATCAGCTGCCTGGATGGTGTCTTGTTGTGCCTGACCCTTCATCCATAGGAGCCTCTGCCATCCTCCGGGGCTCCAGCAATAAGGAATGAGCAGGAGAGATCTGTCATCTATTGCTGCTCCATATTCCGAGTTCTTTCTTCCCACTTTCTCTGAGAAGAAACGCTTCAAACTTGATAGAAAAGTACAAGTAGGAGCCTCCATCTGCGGCTGATTCCATTGTCATAATGATAGAAATGTTTAATTGCTAAGTGAGATGGAACAGATTGCAGCGCGTCACAACAATGAGCCGGCTCATCCCGGGGAAGATGTTATGACAGGTACAGAGCATTTCCATCCTTCACACATCCACAGCGCCACAATCCAAACCGCGCTGTAATTAGGGGGAGAACTGCACAGAGAGAGGGGGAGATCACACCGAATGCTCCCAAATCCTGCAAATCCAGCTTTACTATAGGAATTTTACTGCGCACACGGATCTGGGAAACTGCAGCAAGTGGATAATACACACAGTGATGTCACAGTACAGGGGATAATACACACAGTGATGTCACAGTACAGGGATAATACACACAGTATATACAGCCACCACTAGGGGGAGCTCAGGAGATTACTACATACTGTATATGCAGCCACAACTAGAAAGAGCCCAGGAGATTACTACATACTGTATTTACAGCCACCACTAGGAGGAGCTCAGGAGATTACTACATACTGTATATACAGCCACCACTAGGGGGAGCTCAGGAGATTACTACATACTGCATATACAGCCACCACTAGGGGGAGCTCAGGAGATTACTACATACTGTATATACAGCCACCACTAGGGGGAGCTCAGGAGATTACTACATACTGTATATACACCACCACTAGGGAGAGCTCAGGAGATTATGCGTACTGTATATACAGCCACCACTAGGGGGAGCTCAGAAGATCACTACATACTGTATATACAACCACCACTAGGGGGAGCCCAGGAGATTACTACATACTGCTTATACAGCCACCACTAGAAAGAGCCCAGGAGATTACTACATACTGTATTTACAGCCACCACTAGGAGGAGCTCAGGAGATTACTACATACTGTATATACAACCACCACTAGGGGGAGCCCAGGAGATTACTACATACTGCTTATACAGCCACCACTAGAAAGAGCCCAGGAGATTACTACATACTGTATTTAAAGCCACCACTAGGAGGAGCTCAGGAGATTACTACATACTGCATATACAGCCACCACTAGGAGGAGTTCAGGAGATTACTACATACTGTGCAACAGCCACCACTAGGGGGAGCTCAGGGGATTACTACATACTGTATATACAACCACCACTAGGATGAGCTCAGGAGATTACTACATACTGTATATACACCACCACTAGGGGGAGCGCAGGAGATTACTACATACTGTATATACACCACCACTAGGAGGAGTGCAGGAGATTACTACATACTGTATATACACCACCACTAGGGGGAGCCCAGGAGATTACTACATACTGTATATACAACCACCACTAGGAGGAGCTCAGGAGATTACTACATACTGTATATACAGCCACCACTAGGGGGAGCACAGGAGATTACTACATACTGTATATACAGCCACCACTAGGAGGAGCTCAGGAGATTACTACATACTGTATATACAGCCACCACTAGGGGGAGCTCAGGAGATTACATACTGTATATACACCCACCACTAGGAGGAGCTCAGGAGATAACTACATACTGTATATGCAGCCACCACTAGGAGGAGCTCAGGAGATAACTACATACTGTATATGCAGCCACCACTAGGGGGAGCTCAGGACATTACTACATACTGTATATACAGCCACCACTAGGAGGAGCTCAGGAGATTACTACATACTATATATGCAGCCACCACTAGGAGGAGCGCAGGAGATAACTACATACTGTATATACACCACCACTAGGGGGAGCGCTTGCACGACCGGGGTCCGCACACGCGCGACGGCATGATGTGACGTCTTAGGAGCTAAGTGCGCAATGAGTATATTCTACATTTCTTCCAACTAATCCTGTAACAGTTGTGTTTGACATTATGCGCGATCCGTGAATGAGCACCCCCACAATCGCGTAGGACAACCGCTCCCCCCCCGTTTCCCTTTGCGTATTATTAAATCTTGGGTTAGGATTTTAGGGAATAAATGGCATGTTTTTTCTTCCTCCATTGGGTTAAATTCAGATTTTGTAGGTCCCAAGCATAGCTTCCCCAATGTAACTTACTAAATTCATCTGGATAATTTCCTGAATTTATCAAGGACAGGGGGGTTTAGATTGCAACTGGTAAATAGTGGATTGGAGGTTTAAAAGAAATTTTGTAGCTGGTTAATCATCTCATGTTCTCTAGTATCTGAAATATCCACTAGAACTATTCAGTGTATCATAAACAACAACGTCTGATTCAGAAGGACAATTTCAAATTTTTATCAATGGTATTAACCATCATATACAATCTACTCTTGGAAATCATCTCTCATTATCTCATCATGGTCTTCTTGTCTAAAAAAATGTTTTTTTTAACCTGTTAATGGGGGGGTGAGGGGGGGGAAAGAGTAGGAGAGAGGGGGGGGATCGGTACGTGGGGGGATGGGGAGTGAAGGGGGTAGAATCGGGTTTGGGGGGGGGGGGGTGGAGGTGGGGAGGGGGAGTGAGGAGGGGGGGGGGGGGGAGCGGTGTGGGGCGGGGGTGTCGGGGCGGTGTGGAAGGGTGGATCGGGGTAGAGAGGGGGGAGGGGGGGGAGGGCAGGAGAGGGGGAGACGAACAAAATTGTTAACATCCAAAATAGTTGTTTATACAAATCAAATGATTAGTAGGAGTCATAATCAGTATATTCCGAGGAAGTGTTGTTACTAACTGGAACTCCATACTTACTGCCGATGTTCCTTACGCTATGGACTTGATTTGAAACATGAGAAAACGAACGGCGCTATATAGTGTTCGTAATGGACATCATACACATCAAAACTCTCAACCACATATTCAAAGTGCCCAATTTATAGATCTGGATATAATCAAAACTCATATTTCAGATCTAGAAAACAGATTACACTATTAAAAAGCAAATTTCAACGTGATCTATTGACGTATATCAGACTAACACCAGTCTATGGTTGGGGCAAAAAACAGATACATACCAAAATCTATATTAAAGAAAAAGAACCACGACGCATATGCTGAAGAAGAGAACACCTCAAAAAAGCATTAGCTTCCGTTCAACTGAGGCAGAAGCTCATAGTATCACTCGGATGAGTCCCACTAATCAGAAACCACTACTGCACAGGACCTTCTACCTACTAACCAAAACAAACACCAAACGAGCCAACTCAGAGGACAAAAAACGCACCAGAGGGGACGGATAAAGCACCACAAGACATACCAAGGAGGAAGCACGAAACCGGCGAGAAAAAGTAACGTCTTAAACTTAATCTCATATGCATCAAATACTGTTGAATTATATCGCTCTTTCCAAGAACTGAATTATGGCTCCTACTAACATTTTTGATTGTATAAAACTATTTTTGGATGTTAACAATTTTGTTCGTCTTTACAGTTAAAAAACATTTTAATTTAGACAGAAATCACTGTCTGAGAATAATGATGTAGATGATCCCCAGATTATATTGGGTATATGATGTTATACCCATTGAAAAAATTTGAATTCCGTCTGCTCAAGACGTTGTTGGTTTAATGAGACCTGAAAGTCTATGGGATATTTCCGATACGAGAGCACCATAATATTATACAGCTACACAATTTTAAAACCTCCATCCACTATCTAACCCGTGCAATCTAAAACCCCCTGTCCCTTGATAAATTTCAGGAAATTATCCATACTGAATTAGTCAAGTTACATGGGGAAGCTAAAGCTTGGGAACTACAAAATCCAATTGAACATGAGAAAAAACTGCCATTTATTGTCCCTAAAATCTAACCAGATTTATAATACCAAAGCGACAAGGGAGCGGTTGTCCTACTAGATTTTTGGATTATATGACATAATGTCAAAAAAACTGTACCCAGATTATAATAAAAGCTATATTCCACTTACTAGAATCCTACCACACGTTTTTTTCCCGACACATCTAGCAGTGGTTCTAGAAGAGGGAGTTACGTTAGGTATCTCAGCCTAAACAGGCTGAATTTATTTATGTACAAAAAATCTATCACCCCTATCTTTCCTTGTGTACCCAAAATCCCAAAGATAAATTTCCCCCCCTATGCGTCCCTTTGTTTGACCGCTTGGCTCTCTTATGAACACCTGGGAGCATTGCTGACTCATGTTTGGGCAGTTTGCAGGCCTTGGTTACACGTGTCATGGCTACTTAAAAAGCAGTAACCATATACTTCAAGTCTTACAACATACAAAGTGGCAACCTCATTTTTCATGGCTCAACATGCGATTAAGAGGGCAGTATACACCATCAGACCTCATCATTACCGCCCAGGCTTTACTTACATCTTTAAAAATACTCCAATTCTTCGTCGATCTTAAAACATATCTTGAAGTTTGCAATATCTATTAAATAGTAATTATTTTCAATACAATGACACACTTTTTTTTGCAAAAATCAGTAGCAGCCATGAGCCAATTTCTCCCCCATCTCTGGCGAATTTTTGTCGCCATGGTGGGAAGAAGTTTACATTTTCACTTGATAGTAATCCTTACATTCCCCTACTTGGTCAGGTATGGTCGCTTCACATCGACGATTCATCATCATTAATGGGGCGGCGTATGAGGCTACCGTACCATGAACTTTATTTACTACCTAAATACAATCCTTTAAATCTATATTTTCACATTCCATGGCACAACAACAATATCACATTTTTGGATTTCATTTGAACACATTCCGACCATTCCGAACAATTCACACTTCAACTTACGAAACACAACAGCTTCGTAAGTACAATTCCTCCACAGTTTCTTCTTGTCCCCCCAATCATGAAGTGACCATCAACAGCATCCCCGTGGGAAACCTGCTTAGAGGCCAGAAGGCATGTTTCTACTACTGACCAGTCATTTCTAAAGGAAGTTACAATATGAATCACGATTAGAAAGAGAGGCTATTCCCAATGGAGCCTAAATAGGGCTCAATACATCAGCCAAAATAGATCGAGGGGGAAAAACCTTCTTTCCACTCACTATAAACCTTCCACCGCCCTCTTCAAACGTGTAACTAAACCTACTTTTTCACCGACGTATAGTGTAGAACATAATGCCATAAAAAACTATCATCAGCAGATCCTACCTTTACTGATACCAGGATGAGACATAAGTAATGACCTAATTGTTACCACAAGGTTGTTCCCTTTTCTACAACGAAAAGGCCCCTACCATTGGTATATACTATCCCTAGTGAGCACAAAATACACCATACTAGGAGTCCTTGTTAACCCAAAGGAGTCTTTAAGTTGGAGTAAAATCTGCAAAAGTTGTATTTTGCACGTAACTGGCAAACTACATTAGACAAAAATAAAAATACTGAAATCACCATTCGGATTCAATCAATTGTAATACCTAAGAACGTTGTCTATTTCAATTACATCACCTTGCAACACGAATTATATAGGGCCTTACAAGCCGACTCTAACGGAAACGCTAGAGAACATCCTCAATGAGTCAATAATATCGGTACATACACCCATCAACGCTGCCAGACACTTCATAAACCACTCACGATAGAGCTTTTAACCGGTTTCCTTTCTGTGGGTTTAGAAAGAGTTAAACAGAACAAAGGGGTGGCGAATCTCAGAAAAAAAACTTCTGAATAGAGATGTGGGGATTCTGGATCCTAACAAGGATAGTATCTACCCCAAAGTTCAATGTTATAAAATGACTTATTGGTCAAGTATTAAACCCCTTATCTACGTGTGTTTCTGTTATTATAATACTGAGTTTGTTTAGTTTTTATTTCACATGATTATTTTATATGTTATGTTCAGTATTTCCGAGTGAGTTAGAGACACGCACACCTGAGTGTTCTTTACCATTTCCGGTCACTCATTGTGTTTAAAATGTCCTCTCTTCTCTCTCACGATTCTTAATGTTTAAATCTATGACTAAGGATACCGTCAAATGTCAGAACCCGTCAGATCATACTTTATGTAACTGCTGTACTCATGCAAGAATAAGTTTGAAGTCTTTATACCAAGAAGCTAGAGTGTCGATCCTCAATCCTTCACTACTTCTTTGCAGTAATACAGACCATGAAGATACTCTGCAGACTAGACATATATCGACATGAGACTCTGCAGACATAGTCAGATAACCTACGACTAGATGCGTCTTCAGACACTAGAACATAGAATACAACAGACATGAGATACTCAACAATGCAGACAGGAGCTGCAGATCTATTTACCGTTCATCACCTTCATATTACAAAAATTCTGCAATACTACAGACAAGTGTCCCCCCCCTGTATTCTGCACAAGTATCACACCAGTTGTTCGCGGGGTATACTGTGGCAGAATTACAGGGATGCAGCAGTCAGGAACCGATCAGACTGGGGGGTTCCCCTCCCGGAGAAGCGCCCTGCTGAAGGTCACTGGTTCTGGGTGCCACACTCCTGGGTGCTGCTGTGGATGTGATCTTATTACTGGGGGCTGGGAGACCAAGAGGATGCTGTAGCAGGATCACATTAGTGCCCGAACCAACATTGCTCCTAAACTTGCGCCAGAAATTGCGCCTAAACTAGCTGTGTTAAGTAAAGTATTAATAAAGGCAAGAAAAGAACTTATCACCGATGGTTTGTAGCGTGTGCTAATTTTCTTCGGCAAAACAGTGCGCCAATTTAGCCAACTACTAAACTTAGGCGCACCCAAGTGATAAATGTGGCCCCAAGTGTGGTCCTTTTATTCCCCATCAAAGGTGACAGTAGCCGACGTTTCGACCTGGGAGAGCCCTTTTCAAGCGAAACGGTCGCGAACTGTCACCTTTGATGGAATTAAGTACCACACTTGGTTTTACACCACAACGGGAGTGCTGCTATTGGTCTTGTAGTATGGTTGGAGGCCTAGTCCTGTGATGGCCTGGCCCCACCTGACACTTCTGATGTGTATTTTCTCATCGTAGAAGAAGATAGATATGAGATGAGATGATAGATAATAGATAGATAGATAGATAGATCGCTAGATAGCTATGAGTCGGCTGCTAGATATGAGATGATCGATAGATACTGAGATAGATAGCATCGCTCGCTCTCGGAGAGCTCCTCGCTCGTCGCCATGCTGATTTCTCGCTCGCTCGCTCGCTCCTACCGCTCTCGCTCGGGCTCGCTCTGCGCTCGCTCGCTCCTCGCTCTGCGCTCTCTCGCTGCTCGCTCCCTCTGCTCGCTCGCTCCACTCTCTCTCCTCTGTCCTCGCTCTGCCTCGCTCGCTCCGCTCGCGGCTCGCTCGCTCGCTCGGCGCTAGGCTGCTCTCTGCTCGCTCTCCTCGCTCGCCTCTGCGCTCGCTCGCTCTGCGCTCCGCTCGCTCTGCGCTCGCTCTCTCTGCGCGCGCTTCAGCTCGCGCGCTCCTCGCTCGCCTCTGCCGCTCGCTCGTTGCCTCGCTCGCTCGCTCGCTCGCTCGGTTCCTCTCTGCGCTCGCTCGCTCGCTCTAGCCTCGCTCGCTCGGCGCTCGCTCGCCTCTCTCGCCGCTCGCTCGGACGCTCGCTCCTCTCGGCGCTCCTGCTCCGCGCTCTCGCTCGCTGCTCCTCGCTCGCTCTGCCTCGCTGCTCGCTCTGCGCTCGCTCCTCTACATCGCTCGCTCGATCTGCGCTCGCTCGCTCGCTCTCTCTCGCGCTCGCTCGCTCTCGCTCTGCGCGCGCTCGCTCTTGCGCTCGCTCGCTTCGCTCTCTCGCCTGCGCTCGCTCGCTCGGTCTCGCTCGCTCGCTCGCTCGCTGCTCGCCTGCCGCGCGCTGCTCCTCTCGGCGCTCGCTTCTCTCGCTCCCTTCGCTCGCTCCGCTCGGCGCTCGCTCGCTCGCATCTGAGCTAGCTCGCTCCGCTCGCTCGCCTCGCTTGCGCTCGCTCGCTCGCTCCTCGCTCGCTCGCTCGCTCCTCTGCGCTCGCTCGCTCGCGGTGGCTCTGCGCTCGCTCGCTGGCTCGTGCCTCCTCGCTGGGCTCTTGCTCTCGCTCGCTCCGCTATGCAGCTCGCTCGACTCTGCTCGCTCGCCTGCGCTCGCTCGCGTCGCTCGCTCGTCGGCGCTCGCTGCTCCTCGCTCGCTAGGCTCTGCCTCGCTCGCTGGCTCTGCGCTCGCTCGCTCGCTTGCGCTCGCTGCGCTCGCTCGCTCCTCGCTCGCGGCCGCTCGCTCCTCTTCGCTCGCTCGCGCTCCTCGCCTCGCTCGGCGCTCGCTCGCTCGCTAGCCTCGATCGCTCTGACGCTGCTCGCTCGCTCTCTCGCTCGGCTCGCTCAACCGCTCTGCTCTCGCTCGCTCGCTGCTCGCTCGCTGCGCGCCCGGCACTCGCTCCGCTCGCTCCTCGCTCTGCTCTCGCCTCGCTCGCTTCGCTCCGCTGCGGCCCGGCCGCTCGCTCGCTGGTCGCTTCGCTCGCTCGTCGCTCCTCGCGCTAGCGCCTCGTTCGCTCGCTCTCTCTGCGCTGCTCCTTCGCTCGCTGCTCTCTCGCTCTGCGCTAGCTAGCTCCTCGCTCGCTCGCTCTGCGCTCGCTCGCTCGCTCGCTCGCTCGCTCGGCCGCGCTCGCTCGCTGGCTCTGCTCTCGCTGCTGGCTCTGCCTCGCTCTCTCGCTCTGCCTCCTTGGCGCTCGCCCGCTCGCTCGCTCGGCGCTCGTCGCTCTTCGCTCGCTCTGCGCTCCCTCGCTCGCTCGGCGCTCGCTCGCTCGTCTCTCGCTCGCTCTGCGCTAGCTCGCTCCTCCTCGCTCGCTCTCGCTCGCATCGCTCGACTCTGCGGCTCGCTCACTCGCGTTGCTCGCCTCGCTGCGCGCCCGCCCTCGCTCGCTCGCTCGCTAGCTCCTCTGCAGCTCGTCGCTCGCTCTCCGCGCGCTCGCTGCGCCCCCGGCGCTCGCTCGCTCGCTCGCTCGCTCGCTCCGCGCTCGCTCTTCGCTCGCTCGCGTGCGCTAGCTCCTCGCTCTCTCCTCCCTCGCTCGCTCTCTCGCTCATGCTCTGCTCGCCCTCTCTCCCTTGCTGTCATTCCCCTGCCGTCTCCCCTGGCGTCTCCCCTGGCCGTCTCCCACCTGGCCGTCTGC
This sequence comes from Engystomops pustulosus, assembly GCA_019512145.1. Classification (NCBI taxonomy): domain Eukaryota; kingdom Metazoa; phylum Chordata; class Amphibia; order Anura; family Leptodactylidae; genus Engystomops; species Engystomops pustulosus. The sequence goes on from WNYA01001413.1 coordinate 69,748, forward strand.
CCTGTCGTCTCTCTCGGTCTCTCTCCCTGCCGTCTCCCCCTTCACGTCTCCCCCTGGCCGTCTCCCCCCCTGGCCGTCTCCCTGGTCCGTCTCCATCACTGGTCGTCTCCCCTGGCCGTACTACCCCCTGGCCGCTTCCCCCTGGGCCGTCCCCGTACATGAAGGACACATGGCAGTATACACATGGCATTATCAATGGTAGTATATATTTGGAGTATATCATTGCAGTATACACTGGCGTATCACATGGCAGTATGCCATGGTAAGTAATATATATGGTAGTAAATACTGCCAGTATACCCATGGGAGTATCTCTATATTGTAGTATATACATGCGGTATGCACATGTAGTTATATCTAGGGGTAAGTATATACATGGCAGTATGCACATGTAGTATATATATGGTATTAATACATTGCAGTATACCATGCATATAACACATGGCATATACACGGGCAGTAGGCGCATGGTAGTATATATATGTAGTATATACATGGCAGTTGTTCCTATGATGGATAACAAATTGCCTCCTGTCTCTAAAGTTGTGAAAACCAAGGTACTGAATCCAATGTGACTCAAGATGGAACTTTTGGTCATTGTAATTTTCCTCTGGTAGCGCGGCAGCTCTGATATTTCCTGCATTAGTATTGAAGTGGAGCGTCGGAGCTGCCGTGACTTTTGTATTATAATTTGAGGAGTCTGGTTCTCATTCATTTCCCCGAGTATCGAACATTTGAAATTATTGATTTGTGGGGGGGGCGATCTCTCAGTGCCGGTGGGCCTCTCGCAGCTAATGAAGCGGTACGTTTCCTCGTGTAACAGAAACCTAGCCGCCTACACTCGCAAATCAGACTCTAGGCTTGTTTCGTTAGGTGCCATAGCTGCGCTGCCAAGCCCCTCCAGCACGGTAGGGAGAAGTTTTCCCAGAACCTGGAGCAACCTTCCACTGTGACTCGAGAACAAGGCTACGCCGACGCCAGCCGGGCCAGCGTTTACAGAAGTCCTCCTCTAGCGGATTGTAGGAACTCCTGTTCCCCAGACGTGGATCGCAGATACCAAGGTGTCTCCCCAACTCCTGGATCCTGTTTTTTTTAATTTTGATTTTTCTTCCGGTCATCGGCCACTCCTTCCTCTCCTTTCTCTCGTTCTTTCTGGTCTTTCTTTCTTTTCTTCTTCCCTTCTTCTGACTTTGCTCTTCTCCTTCGTGTCCTTGATACATCTTTTTCCTCCTGTCTCTTTCTATTTCCCTTGTTCTTCTTCCTATCCTTTTCTCCCTTCCTTCCTGTTTCTTTTTCCCTGTCTCTTTCCTTTTCCTTCCTTCTTTTCTCCTCCTGCCTTTTCCTTCCTGCTCCTATCCTTCCTTCCTTCCTTTCGCTCTCCTTCCTTGCTTCCTTCCTGTTTTAAATCTTTTGATGTTGTATTTATTCCTCCTTGTCGTTATTAGTCCTTCTTTTGAGATTTTACTTCCCTCCACTTCCCTTCCATCCTTCTCTCTTGTTTTCTTTCTTCCGTCCCTTTTTTTCCTTATCGTTTTCCTTTCTTCTTTATTTCTCCTTTTTCCCTCCGCCTTTCCTTCCATCCTTCTTTTTCAACCTTCCTCTTCCTTCCTTTTTTTTTGCCTTCCCTTTTTCTCTCCCCTTTCCTGTTTTATTAGTTTCCCTTTCCTTTTATACCCTTTCTATGTCGTCCTTTTGTGTGTCATTATGTCCGCTTTTTATACCGGTCCCATTTCCCTCCTCCTCAGTTCCCTTCTTACCTTTCCTTCCCTGAGTCTATTGTTTTTGCTCACCTTTTTTCCTTAAAAATCTTGCTTATTCTTGACAGTTTTTTCTTTTTTTCTGTAAGTTTTTTCCTTCCTTCTATTTCTGTGCTAGAATTCTTCCATCCTCTTCCTCTTCTTCCTGGTTTTCATTCTTTTGATATTTCTTTATATGCCTCCTTTCATTTTTTTTTTTCCGTATCTTTGCCCCTTACTTTGCTCTTTCCCGCACCTTTCTCTCTCTTTCTTTCCCCCTTTACTTCCTTTTCCCTATTCCTATTATTGAAAAGTTTTGATTGAGGTTCAACCACCATTTAACAATGTAGCATAATAATAGCTGTGTTACCCGAATATTTCCGATTTTGCGCCGATTTTCCCCTGACGTGCCCCAGATTTGGCGCACGTGATCAGATTGTGGCGCATCGGCGCTGGCATGGCACGCGACGGAAATCGGGGGGGGGTGGCCAAACGAAAACCCTGATGGATTTGGAAAAAACACCCGCGTTTTAAAAAAAAAAGTGTCGGTGAACTGCACTACCTTCACTAGGAATAGGCTCGGATACTGATTGCTTGTCGGCGAGGCCTTCAATTGTCAGCACGCCACCTGGGTGACTCAGGGAGCAACGACGTTATGATCGCAGGCGCGGACCAGAATCCAACCGCAGAGAACGTGCCCTGGATGGCGAATGGACCTGGGTTAAGTAAATGTGCCCAATTGTTCCCTAGGTGGCGGCCATGTGCAGCATATAGTCCATGGTGGATCAGTACCAGCACTCTTCCCAATATCGCCTGGCGCATTCCCCGCTTCTCATATGGCGCTGAGATTTCCATCAGAATCTACTATTGGATTCTGTGGTCACACGGTGCACAGGAATTATTTGCAAATTGCACAGCAGAATATGATAGAGGTTGTCACACCTGCACCCCTCACCAGGCTCGTAGCCGGTCACCCCCAGACGTGCTCTCTATAAAACTAACAGTATTAAGTGTCGCCCAATTATATAGTGCTTGGTGATGTGGACCCTGAGACGGCGCCGGGTGGCGACCACATGACCGGGTGTGAAGTCGTTCCACTATGTAATGATAGATCTGTGACTAGGGAAACATTAATAATGGCCGGTTGAACGGGGGGGTTCGTTACTCTGTGTCCAATACGGTAAGTGTCTGCATAATGACCTTTTTTAATAAAGAAGATTACCTCTGACATTACTCCACAGCAAAATTAAGGTTTTTTGTGTCAGAATTTCCATTTCATTACATTTACACAACATCAGCCTTGCTGTCGTGGAAACTTTAATTTAAGGTTGTACTTATGACAGACCAAGTTTTCTTGTTTCATCTACAAAAAGGGGTCCAAAGATGGTCTATCAATGGTAATAGATATTAATGGCCTGATGTCCTGCATGGACAAACGTGTCATGATAAATTGTGTCTGCTTCGGCCACCACTAGGGGAGGCAGGAGATAACTACTACCTGTAATACACCCCACTAGGGGGATCCCAGGAAGTACTACATCCTGTATATACAACCACCACTCAGGGGGAGCGCAGGAGATACTACATACTGTATATACAACCAACCACTAGGGGGAGCCAGGAATTACTACAACTGTATATATAATAGCCACCACTAGGTGAGCGCAGGAGATAACTACATACTGTATATACACCACCACTGGGGAGCGCAGAGATTACTACAATACTGTATATACAACAACCACTATGAGGAGTTGCGAGATTACTACATACTGTTATACACCCACACTAGGGGGAGCCCAGGAGATACTACTACTGTATATACAACCACCACTAGGATGAGCTCAGGAGATTACTACATACTGTATATACAGCCACACTAGGGGGAGCACAGGATATTACTACATACTGTAATTACAGCCACCCTAGGGGAGCTCAGAAGATTACCTACATACTGTATATACAGCCACCACTAGGGACTCAGGAAGTCTGACATACTATATATGCAGCCACCACTAGGAGGAGCGCATGATATAACTACATACTGTATATACAACCACCACTAGGAGGAGCGCAGGAGATTACTACATACTGTATATACCACCACCACTAGGAGGAGTGCAGGAGTTACTACATCTGTATTACACCACCACTAGGGGAGAGCCCAGAGATTACTACATCTGTATTACAACCACCACTAGGAGGAGCTCAGGAGATTACTACATCTGTATATATCAGCCAACCACTAGGGGAGCACAGGAGATTCTACATACTGTATATACAGCCACCACTAGAGGAGCTCAGAAGATTAATACATATTAGATACAGCCACCAACTAGGGGAGCTCCGGAGATCTACATACTGTAATACACCCCACCACTAGGAGGAGCTCAGAGATATACTACATACTGTATATGCAGCCACCACTGAGGAGCCAGGAGATAACTCCTACTGTATATGCAGCCACCACTGAAGGGGACTCAGGATTACACGACTACTGTATATACCAATCCCGACCACTA